>JAMKCH010005906.1:0-80254 GCA_023653785.1 Ophioderma brevispina
TTCTTCTGACCGATATGACGTTAATCAGTCACATAACAAAAATAAGCAGGACTGAACTTTTTGTGAAGTTTTCATTTTCAAAGATATGACCCTTTGACCTTCATCTCCAGATCTATATATCACACCATTATTGTGTTTAGCTACGAAGTCATTTAGTGTTGAGTCGTAAATTGAAGAGGATGTATATATATGGGCAGTACTGCAACTTTGTATTTAGAAGAAGATGCCGACACGACAACAGAAATCTGTTTTTTTGGCAAATCACCCGCTGCTCGAAGCAGCCAGGCAGGGTTGGACTGGGAATTTTACCAGCCGCCTGGGAAATTTTTTAACACAACGGGCCATTCGATTACTTTTAATTGTCTATCCTGCCCATTTTGTGGCTCAGATAGCCCGACCAGTCTATAAACTACAACTGAGCGTCGTTCAGAAATAATTTCCGCAAGCAAGTTTATGACCAGCCTGAACATGCTGCCAGAGGGATAAATGGGTATTTTCAGAGGTTTTATCACATTGATCTGAAACATACAAAACTAAGTTTTCCTAATGAGAACAAGGAAAAGCATGAACCTTTCGAACCGAACACTTATAGATGATATCTATCGCTCCTCTTGCCAGCCCTGGCTTGTTCTCTTTAATTGGTAAGAGGCCGTCAAGAGATCGGAGGTTTTGCCAGTTCGAGTCCGGCTTCACGCATGTTTTTTTTTTTTTCAACACTGCGTGGTGCTTGCATCTCCAGAAAGAGAAATATATATTCAAATAACCACATGTCAACATTATTGCACTGTTGATATCATTTGTTATCAGACTTTGCCCAACAATTTCAAATGATTATATTGCTGAAGTGCAATGCCCACCTGACTAGTTTGTTTCTTGAATCATTCCAGTACCTATTAGTAAAGTTCATAATCTTGTGGCAGTGGCATCATTAATACATAGATAAATGAACCAGGGAGGCTTATTTTCAAAGCTTCATATATTGCTCCCACACTCATTGGCTTGCTGGACAGTCGCCCGCCTCCATGCACGTAAGATCTTGTAACAGACCTGAAAGATCTGGTATATTTGAATTGTGAATTGGTCCATTCTGTTGCGGCAGGAAAATAAAAGATCAAACATCAATGTTAGAAATTCCTTACATTGATGTCCCAAGCACTGTGTAACTGTATGAAAAGGTCTGTTATTTATGTGGGACATACGCATGATTTAGTATACACGTAATTTACCGCACTAGTTTGGGGAACGGAACGCTGGGTGATTAGCAGAAGGGGGTCTTCCGTTGTTCCCTCTGTCCCGACAGACCCCTGCCCACAAGAAGACACTTGTACCACCATGACCTTAGTTTCTACCGCTACTTAAAAGTTTGAATAATGTGACAAAAATTTCTGGCTTCATGATCCGAAATGTATCCAAATTTGGATCTTATTGTTCCTTTTACAAAGATGAGATTTTAAGGTAGTATTGCTAAACTGAAAATAACAAAGCTTCTGGTGAAATTGTATTATGAATGGAATTAGTAAAACATACTGCTATATTTTTCATTGATGTCTACGTCAAACTCGTTAATATTTTTTGAAAACACAAGCAAAATTCTACCGATTTATGACTTAAGGGATTTATTATTCCGCTGTATAAAAAAAGTGATAAGATGAATACCGAATAGATTACAGAGGTATCACCTCTGTGGTAATCTTAGACTCACCAAATATGCTGTCAATTTTCAGGTGTCATGTTTATTTACTCCACAGTTGCACATGTACAATAAATATAAATATTGTAACAAACAGAAATATGGTTCTTGATATCAATTAGAACTAAAAGCGATTAGAAACGAATATCTATATAAAATGCAAGGGATAAATCGCCGCCGAAATAAGTTTCCAAGTTAATTTAACTTATCAACTTCCAATTTATTTAGATATGGAAAAAGTAATGTTAAATAAAATACGTCACGATGTGAAAACGACAAAATAGGCAATTTCAGAGTGTTAAATAACAAATACGTCGCGAAAATACGTCGTTATGTGACGCGTTTGGCAAATACGTCACTATGCGAAACGACAAAAAATACCAACTCTTACGGGAATGAAAAAAATTGACGGCGCAACAAATACCCATCACATGCCGTGGGTGGCGCAATTGATTAGCGAATCCGAGATCTAAACGGAAAAGGGTTCGAGTCCCATCCACAGCAAGTTCATTTTGCTATTAATAAAAATAATTGCTACAGTCCGCGCTGTCGAGTATTGTATTTATTCATGGCAGTAATCACAAAAGAGGGTTTAAGTAGCTCCAATTTTCTCCATTATTTATAATTTTCGAGTTGATTGTGTATCAGAATGCTGATCACCTCGTGATATGGACGGCATGGCGCATTGAAACGCTATGGTGTATGTAGAAACTCGAATGACCCATCACATTTGTGAGGGCTTCTTTATTAGTCAGGTGGAAGTTAGGCCCGCACCGCCTGAAGGATGAAAATGGAGTCAGTAAGTACAGACTTTTTCTATTGATAATTTAGTTCATTAGGACCTAAGTCAATAATTTTTGGAGGGTGTGAAAAATTTGTTACAGTGCCTGTTTTGAAAATCCATATGGCCTGCATATGTACAAAATCACTAAAAATCCCTTAAGTATTTCCGATCGAGACAAATTCTCTCTGTACCTCCGGGTTGAAGCACGAGACGTGTTGGTATGTAATTCATCATTACATTCACAAAAAATCAATATGGCTGCTCAAAAGCCCAAATGTTATCGGAATATTTCAAATGATCTTAACTCCTCCATTATACCTATTTACGGTAACTGAATTCATAATGAACACCTAAAACGTATTCTGCATGGGTTCAAAATCTGTTGCAATTGATCACACTCGGCAAGTGTTACTTTAACACTCTAGAATGCATTTCCAACGAATCAGGACACGTCAAGTGTCTGCACATTTTGCCAGTTTAGAGGCTTGATTCCAGTGTTCTATATGCATGCGTTATGCTTTATACTTATGAGATAAATGTATTTGATCACTAGAAAACCCTTAACTGGCATTTCTCTGTAATGGACATTTAAAAATTCAAGATGGCAGCCAATACAGCCGCCTTTAAAAATAGTAAAAACTACATTATATGTGTATTATGTGCAGTTACATCATCCTAATTATTATTATAAAGGTGTAAATTAAGGTATAGGATAAGTATTTGACCATTTGACCATCTATCTGGAATTTCTGTTCTTTAACATGCAAAAGTTAAGTGTGGGCCAATGTGGCTGCCTTTTACCTTCTTTAAAACCTATAATTCGATACATCTGGATGTATTGAGTTAAAACACACAAATGAGTATCAAAGTTTAACGTATGAGAGGTATGTCTTTGGACATTAATAACTAGTATCTGGTATATTTGTTTTTGACAACAGCTTAAAATTCAAAATGACGGCCAATATATTATGATATATGACAATTTGTAGGTTTTAAAGATCTTAAAGGCAGTCATATGACTGCCATCTTGATCGGCAAGCTGGTTAGTACACAATGGAAATGCCAGATATGAGTTCCTACTGGGTATAGAGCCGAGAATTATGCCTCCATCACAAATACCCGATGAGTTATGGTCAATTGAATGATTTCGGGGCATATTGGGGTTTTAGGGTGGCATATTGGATTGGTGGTAATGTGTGATCAAATCACGTCAATAACCGCCAAAAGATTCCTTGTGCTTTAAACCTGGATCTATTGCATAAATAATGGCCATTTTTTGAATGAATTTGAGAGTGATAGCGGCCATATTGGATGTTTAAAAAATGCCACTGCACGAAATTTTGCACACCCTCCAGAAAAAAAAAAAAATTTATTAGCTTAGGTCATCATGGACAAAAATCGATCATTAGAAAAAGTCTGTACTCCATTTCCACCCTTGCCAACATCTACTGACTAATTCCTTGGGCTTGACAGTGGGTTAACCATAGGGACGGCTAATGAGGGTTTGCAGTAGATATTGATGTGTCTGAGGGGTTTCCAGATGGGGCCATAGTGGGTTTTGTGTGTACAGACATGGGCTAAATTGTTTTGGGTTTTGTAGGACCGACGTGAGATCTGGCGCTGGACCTATTCTGCACCCATTGCCCAGATTGTGTTGTTGCTATATCCCAGTTGAGACCTGTTTTCAAAGACCCATGTGGGACCCATCCTAGTAGAACAACAACAATATGGGTCCAATATCGATGTGACATTGGCCAACATATTACAATAATTGGATGGGGCATTTTCAAGGCTGCCAATTGGCCCCGTTGGGGGTAAAAACATATTTTGATTTCCGTGGTTTTTGTATAAAATAATTATTTAACTCATATTTTAATAACGTTTAAAAACTCATCCCTGCTATGTCGATAGAAGGCCATTACATAATAAACTATAATCATTTCAACTTCAAAATCCTTTAAATAACTAATTGACGCCCAGTTGTCAGTCAGTACAGTGGACGACTAGATAAGAGAACTTAATATCATGAAGTCCCCGGTTCGAATCCCATCAAGCGAAGTAGAAATTATTTTGTAACTATGTTAATATGAGATGTAAATGCTGCTTAACTACTGGAGGTGCAACATAAAGACCACGCTCTTGCGTTTTCCCTGGCATCCAAATCTCTTGCAAATTATACTTATATATATTTTTTTTCATTTGTTTTTCAATGCGATTATCATTTGTTAATAATTGTATGATGTTATATTTTATTTGTGCAATGAGATGAAATAAACCTGAACCTTAAAATTGCTCTGTACGGTAACTTAAAACATTAACCAAAATAAACTGTTTATTTTATTTTGTCATCTAAGACAAATTTCTTTAATTAAGCCATAGAATTACTGTACGTGAACCCCCCCACAAGGGCCCCATAAGGCACCCATCTACGGCCCAAATAGATAACCCACTACTGGCCATCGTGAATCCACAGCGACAGAAAAAGTGGGGCCCAGAAGATACTATTTGAGGGGTTAGGAGTAGTGTACACACAAGGAAAAACGGCCTTCTGAAAGGGCCCAAGAGATGGCACTGACCACTAACGGTCCATCCACGTGAAATACAATTAAAATGAGATTTTGCCAAAGGTAAAAATTAACAAAATGCGATGGACCATAGACTTCTTGTAGGAGAACAATCAGAAGAATCAATATGCAAATAAGGTATAATGTTTAGTGAATTTTATCAACTTAACTGGATCGCCAAAAGGCACTAAAGCAAAGTTGTACAATGGGCTGTCCCTTCGTTGTATGGTGTTTCCAAAAATCCGCCATAGTCATAAGTTGCCACCAAGTCCTTCGTTCATAGAACCAGTCACATCAAATACAAAACGTAAGTGTCGTCGCGCAGATGGGATAGCGGTCTCTGAGGTCCTCCCTTTTCCAAAATGTTTTTGGTGACTATAGATCCCTGTGGGACCCACAACATGGAGTAACAGGCATACTATATCAACAGGAACAATCCGAGTCAGTGAGGACTATGGTAGAATATTTCCTCAGGATAGTGCTGAAGGTTTTAGCATACGGAGCAGTGCTCACAATAAGAAACATGTCACCACAACCCAAAATTACAAACTTCAACCGGTGATTACATTAAAGACACTATCAGTGATCATCCGGATGGGACAAATATTTTAAATTTGCAGAAATGCTGGGATAATCTTGAATCACCATAAGTTACTTTTACAACAAGAACAACAGAATAGGAGAAGAAACAAATGGCAGTGTTCAAAGATATGGCTCTCATTACAATTACGTGTTGTAGGAAGGTCCGTCGGACAGTAATGACTACAATCTTCGAGTGTGTAATTCTTAGCTTGCTTCAGGTCTTATCATGTGCAGGGTATGTTATCTACTGACTTGTCACAGACATGCAAAATCTGATTTTTTATGATTTTTTTCGTTTTCTGATTTAGCAAAATCAACTGATAGTGCCTTTAAGTGGACATATCTGAACAAGTGTTTCTTTACAAGAATTTCACTTGTTCTCTTTCCTTCCCACTATAACACTCTCATCGTTTTTTTTTTTTGCGACCTAATACCTATTAATAACAACGCTGCTAAGTCCAACTTCCTGACTTTGTTTTAAACTAACCTTTTGATTTCCACGTTTACTGCTGTCACTGCCTCAGCGGCAAACGAGTAGAGGGCTATAATTCGGGTATGCGTACCTGACCAAATTCTCGATAATGTCTGAGCTGCTTAGGGTGTGAAAATTGTTTTTGACATTGTGAATTGTCTTTTCTTTTAACATGTTTAAACGCTATGAATTGTACTGATCCGAATTCTAGGTATGATCATGGATTTATGCGGGCCGGTGAATTCTCACATATTTTAGTTGACAATAAATATATAATAATAATAATTAATATTATATGTGAATCATTTTTTAAGAAGGTAAAACAATCAAACCCAACCCGAAACCAGTGCATCGCACTGATGCATTACCGTGCATAGGAGTGTAGGCCAATGTTATATAACACGTACGGGTAATGACTGAACATGTGATGCATATATGGCAAAAGTGCACGTGTGGCAGACAAACGGCACATATGGGTGGTCCTTCTTCCCATGTCCTTGGCCCTGAGTCCTTAGAAAACATTTCATAGCCGTTATCGGTCCATCATGGTATATTACACATTATTGTCGGTGGGGACTGCGGGTGTGTGCATATAACCAGCTATAACGATGTGACGGTTTCGCACTTTCCATGATCAGAGGACCCAACAGATCGCGTATGGTGAAGAATAAAAATAATTATATTTGTATATTTTCATTTACAAATAGAAAATAGTTGTGAGTGTATCAGGGAACTTGTATGAAATGCCAAATATCAAAAAGTTCTCCATACAAAGATGTAAAACTCATCAACACAATAGTTTTAGGTAAGTAGTGATTGGCTCTATTGAAGTTCTATCGCCTAGTACAGGAACAGGACTTGGCTGGCTGAATTCCTCAATGATATTGTACACGTGTGAAAATCATTACCATAAGTGATAGGGAATATTTATTAAGTGCATATGATTTGCTGACAGTAGGAGAGTGGAGTTGGCCGACGTGATCATGTTACCTAACCACCCAAATTCAGTTGAACTAGGTGGTCCCATTGGGTCGTCGAGGTGGCCTTTTCTATTTGGTAGGTACGCATTACCGGAATTATTGGCCAGCTGGACCACGTACGCCCTGACTCCGTGACCTTAGAAGTACGAATACATAAATAATACATTGAAAAGAGCACAAAAAGCAGATTAGAAGTTATCGCTTTCAAAGTAAAGTGTACAAAAATACAAGAACAAAAAAATAAAGACATACGGGTATATACTAGTAAGTGAAAATAGGCAACCATATAATACAGTGTTCGTGTGACTGAGCTCCTACCACCCATGTCTATTGTGTCTCCATGGGTGTGATGCATCATTCGATTCAGCCCCGGGGGGGGGGGGGGGCACTACTCATTGACAAGGGGGGTCTCATCCGTGTCAAAGCATTCACAAAAAGCACCCTAAATACGTATTTTGAAGCTGATTTTTACTCTAAAACACGTATCAGTAGCGCAATAAGTACCCTAAACAAGTCTTTGTGGGTATTTGCACCCCTAAAAACAAAGTATCAGTAGCACAATATATACACTAAAGAAAGTATTTGTCTTAATCCCTACCCTAAGCAAGTAATTGATGCACAATTATTACCCCTTTATAGTAAAAACAAAACACATAACCATATTATTTTCAACCTTATAATTACAAAGATTACCTTAAGTGAGTTTTGAAAACAAGACTATATTACAGGCATGTCTGAGTTGGTGTAAATTGACAAAGATCTTGGCGAAAGTTATTTTTCAGACAGGATTATATCCAAGGAAAGGCATTTAAACCAGGAAAATGCATTTGAGCCAGGGGCCGTATCAAAAATATTGCCGGTTAAACGGCCATGGAGATACGTTAAGCGGCGGTTGGTTTGGCGGGTTTGGTCCCTTTGCATGGTAACTTTCACAAAACAATTTTCATGTGTGAAATTTAATGGAAATCAACCCAATTTGTGCCATAGAGAATTCATATATCAAGTGGGGGGGGGTGTCCCCTCTCGCCCGAAGCGCGGAAACCCCTAGCCTTATGTCTGCGGGTTTCCAAAAACATGTCCCTCATGCAATTTGATAGAAACAAGTTGATATTTGTAAGTGGTTAAGTATGCTTGGTAGACCTATGATCGACGATATAAAAACAGTTAAACTACTAATATGTGGGTACGGTTATTTGAATTCATCAGGAAAAGTTACGGTGCTCAGGAGAGATCTTAAGCGGCACGGGTGGGAGCGGAAACCTTTAGGTATTTAGTTTTCAAGCATTTTCTATGAGTCTATAGGATCGGGAGGAGAATCCGCCTGTAGGAAACGTTATTTTGAACAATGGATTTTCGCATTTGCCAGCGCAAGCGATAAATAGGCATTTCCCTAGCCCTGAAAATGGCCGAATCCGCGTAATTATGCACCCAAATTAAGTACAAGAGTATTTTAGAAAAATTATAAATCTAGAATTATGAGTTTTAATTTCTAAATTTGACCGTTCATGCGTAAAGGTATATAGAACAAATTGGATAAGGACGAAGGCAATCAAAAAAGAAGTCGTCATTTCTCAATTCAACAGCAGATAGGCCTGCGCTAAAAATGAGGTGTATATGATTCCTTCACCAGCTTTTACGCGAGTAGCGCGGAATTTTGTTGAACTTTAGGGGATTTGAAAGCCCAGGTCTGAAGCAAAGACGACTCCAGAAAGGACTTCTTATATTTATTTTAGGTGTGAAATGAACATGGGCCCTAAATGCGTATTAAGTCCTCAGGTAGAAAAATATACCCTTTCTTGATTTTTGGGTGATTTTTAGACCTTTTGCCACGTTACGTACGTAACGGCCTGATCCTGAAAAAACACCCTTTTTTACATGAATCCTTGGACCACCGGATTTGATGATACCCCTTGTATATGAAGACTGCCCCCCCGGGGATTCAGACTGTACCCAAATGACTCGTCTTACAAGGTCATGTGTCTGTATTCGCATGTTAGCTAGGACACTCTTCATGGGGAAATCAGTTTCTTCACCGGTGTGAAAGCAGATCTAGTCCGGCGGGAGCCACAGCCCGCGGCTCAGAGACGATACGGAATAAAATACGCGTGAAACTAATGTTGCGTTGAAGAGTCAACTGATCGATTGCCCTATTGTTATCACAATTGTTCCCGGACTATCGTACGCCGGGCAATAATTACTTTACACCTGGATTGGCTGACGGCTATGAGGACGACTGAACTCCAAAAGACTGCGGACTCAAAGATCATCACCCTCTACAAGAACCAAAGGGGAATGAAAGTGATGAAAGAAGTGATTGCAACAATTACAGGGGTATTCCCTCCTTAGTATTGTCGGCCAAGTTTTGCACGTGTTGCGTTGTTGATGCGTCTTCAAGTCTGGCCTGAAAGGGTAGCATGCTGCTTCAGTGCAGGATTTCGTGATGGCAGACTACGACGATTCATGATTATTTCAGACGCCCAACTGACAGGAGGAAGTGCAGGAACAAAGAAAGCCACTCTACATTGTTGTCATAGACCGACCAAAGCCTTTGACCCTGGTTAGCAGGAAGGGACTGTTCAAATCCGCCAGAGATTGGCTGTCCACCAAGGCTGTGAGCATCATCAGATAAGTCCCCCCTGACATGCCAAGCAAATGGTACAGTTTGGCGCAGCCTATCAGAAGCCGTTTTACATTCGGCAGTGGTGGTGTTTAAGCCAGGAGGTTTTGACCCCAACGCTCTTTGGGATATTCTTTTCAGTACTTCTGAATTTAGCATTCGGCACAGCCAGAAGGCATATACATGACACACCAGGTTGCATGGTCGGCTCTTCAATCCTGCAACGCTTAGAGTAAGACAGAGGTTCAGTCAGATAGTGATTCGGGACATGTTGTTTGATGATGATGCGGTGCCATTACTTCACACTCCAAGCAGGAACTTCAGATGCTCATAGATCGCTTCTGACAGGCATGTAAGGACTTCTGACTTGTATTCATTTTGAGCAAGACGAATGGTCCTTGCCAAGATGCTCAAGAACCCCCTGTCATCACAATCGACAATTACACACTTGAGGTCTTAAGGACTTCAACCTACCTAGGGCTCAACCACAGTGACAGTCTGTCTTCTCGAGTCAGAAGAAATAGGCAAACGCCATTGCGTAAAGCGTGCAGGCTTACTCTGCCTGGCTTACAACGGGTGTGTGGGAAAATCCGAAGCTGTCAATTAGACAAAGGCGGCAGTTTACAACGCTTGCCATCATTAGCACATTACTGTATGGTAATGAGACATGGACTACATATATACTCTAGGCATGAGAAGAGAAAAACTCAACAGCTCCATCTGCGCTGTATTAGATGCATTCTAGGTGTCACTTGGAAGGACGTGGTGCCGAATTCAGAGATCCTGACTGAACTTGGACTCCCCACCATTATACATTTCTTAGACACCGCAGACTCCGATGGCTGTGCCATGTCCGTCAAATGGAGGATGGCCGTCTACTGAAAGATATGTATGCTGAGCTTACATCAGGCAAGAGGAAAAGTTGGTTCGACAAATGCTACGATACAAGGATATTTGTAAGCTTGATATGTGTACCCTGAAAATCGAATTGCGGTGCTGGGAGAAACTTGCTTACAATCGTCACCTTTGGAGGAGAAACAGTGAAGCAACACCTTTAGCTTTGAACAACAGATCATCAGCGAGTTTGAGAAGCAGCGAGCTAAAAGATAGCTGCACAGATCCTGATAGTCAAGCGTGACATGCAACATATGTAGCACCTGTGCAGAGACGGCACACTCTAGATTGGACTCTTCAGCCACAGACGTCGCGCAACCTAACCTGTGACTCACTGGGGCGCTTGATCCATTAGTCCGTGTCGAATTTTTTTGTCTAAAATGGTCCCTTGTATACACCCGACAACGTTCAGAGAAAAAGAAGAATGAAACTTCAAACCGGTCACCATATTGTGTTTCTTTAAAACCTTATAATTAAACCCGAATATCAAATTTCCACAGACGCCCCGAATAACGTCCTGTTGAAGAGACTATTATTTGAACGATGACAGTCATAATAATAGCTCAGCGGGGTGTTGTCGGCTGCTGTGGAATGTAACTAATCTGTAATGATGCGAATGATTTACCAACTGAATATACGGTGGCTTCTAAAGGTCCATGACGGAGGAAGCCTTGATGACTTCAGCTGACGGCGAATTGACGTGAGCAAAATCATTTGCTTGTGTTTTTGTAAAGGAAAGGCAAATAATTGAGGTGGTTTGTGTCAAGTCTAACAAGAGGGACCAGAAAGCATCAATATTGGGGTGTTGGTGACGACACATTTGTGGGATTCATGATTTTCAGAGAGTTATATAGCAAAATTCCAGTTGATCTGGTGTGAATCTATTCATTGACAATGACTGAAAATCAATAGTTTCACTAATGTTGTCATGGATGTATTCTTTTTTTGGCCCAGTTATTGGCATGACTGTCCCAAAAGATTTGTAGTAGGTTGTCATTCTCATTTCCTGGGACCTTTAACTCTATATGTAAAACTTGAAAAAGTTACTCAAACAATATGTTAGATTATTATGATTGGAATTCATCTAAATGAGTTTTGATGTCTTAAATGCTTAGTCCCCAATGTAGGGGCACCAAAGGTCAACATCCATTGCATGTCCAATGGGACTTGACCTGTTTCCCACTACTTCGGTAAGTAAGCATCTAAGACACTCAAAAATCCTTAGTTTTTCCTATGAGCTCCATCTATACTTTGCACCATTTTTTGTCCAAATCGGAGTAATTTTTAAATTGACCCCTGTACAACTGATAAATGATCTTTGATGATTTGTGTTAGCTTTACCTCCAAAACTTCGGCCCGCAGATCGACGATAGTACAAACTATACCTTTTTGGAATCCTTAAGATTAAACTATTAACTTATTGGTATACTTTTCAAACATGATTGGACATTTCAAAATTCTGACCCAGGTTATTGCCTGGACTCCCGCGAAAAAGCAATTTCCCCACCCCCTTAGCTACGATAACTCACTTTTTGTACATGTTTAACCTCAACTACAAATCGTTGAAATTAGCTTCTTTAAAAAAATTCACAGATGGAAATTACTTTAGGGCTACTACTTGTAAAAAACGGAATCATCAGTTTCCAGTGAGCCGCTTCTAGCAGTACTTTGTATCATGGTTACAATATGTTTGTAATGGCCACAAGCCTAGTCTCCGCATGGCCGGGATTTATTGATTAAACCCTCATATCAATATCAACCCATTGAAATATGCAAGATACTCTCATTAATTTAAAATGGACATAAATTTTAAATGCAATCCAATTATGGAATAACATAAACATTTTTATTTTAATAAAATTTAAAAAATATCTTATAGACCAGTTAACAGACAATGTTTTGTAAACATGTTTGTTAGGGCCTGGTATCTGAAATAGGTCGGCATGACTGTTACACTTCTGGGCAATGTATATGTTTGAGTGTTAGTACATGGGACATAACGATTCGCCGGAATGGATTCGCAGGCAACAAAAGAAGTGACGTAGGATGTTATAGTATGATTTTTTTATTCCTGTCAGTAGGCGCATATTGTCGATGGTACAAATTCATCTGGAGGGGGATGTGCTGAGATAAAAACTTAACAAAGCGAACTGCTCAACTTTGTTCACCCAGAATAAATGCTTGACCCCATGGATTGAACCAGTTTACATGAACCTTTGTATCAAATATGTTAAAGCTTCATAAATAAAAGCTCAATTGAATAGATTGTCTTAAAGCGAGAGAAAAAGCTATACGATTCCTTTTTTAGTCAATCAAAGAAGGGACAAAGGTCATGAACATCGAGGCTTGGTGAAGAGAAGGATTAGGCCACCGTAAATATTGTAGTTTTTATGAGTGACCAAAGCTCTCAAGCTCTCAATATGATTGGACCAAATATCTTCTGAAACAAGACGAATACAGTAAACGTTTTTTTTATAATATTTCTTAATACGTAAAAGATTTTGGTGGTCATATTTACTTACTCGTAATCATTTTCTTATGTAATGCTCAGGATTGTTCAAGCCTGGTGTTTGGAATTATCAATGTGTTGCCTTGTAAATATTTTCTTCGTGAGAAAAGGGACGCTTTTTAATTATGGCCTTAATCTGATCCGGTATCGTGACATGACAATCGAATTTCTATTGTATTGATTGGGTAAAGCATACAACCGCTCCTAACGAATGGAATCATCGACAACGCCCCAAAAACTTTTTAATGACCTGACATGAAGAAAAAATCCTACTATGACTGGTCTATTAGAAACTGAAATGGGAAAAGCATGGCTGGTAACACTGAACTTTAAACCAGAATAGTCCCCCGCCGTTAACGCAAATAGCATAACAAAATCCCTCTTAATAATTAAGCTTGAGAATTATGTAGAATAATATGCCATGAAGGTTAGATACAATTTTGAAAGATTTATCTCACGTTTGAACGTAACATTTTGAATAATAAATACCGTGTAGAATGTAACCAAGTTCCGGCGTACTTCATAGTCCCGGAACATGTGCACAATAGGGCAATCGATTCAGTTGACTCTCGACTCAACATTAGTTTCAACGCTTTATTCCGTATCGTCTATGGAGCCCGGACTATGACCCCACCGGACTATACTTCTTTCACACCGGACCCTGGACTCCATGCCCTAGGTGTTTACCAAATAACATAAAGGTTTTATTTAAAAATCTTATTGATGCAAATGAACTTATTATTCCGGAACAACTGCGTGTGAATGTGCATGTGCATGTGTGATATTCTTTAGAGTGTGAGATTCTATTAAAAAAGCTCAGGTGCATTCTTGGGACTGGAAAACCAACCGTCTAAACCAATAACTGTTACAGTGAACGATTTGAATAGGAGGCTAGCAGTGAACTCAATCTTTCTATTGACGACCACAACAATTGAAAGCTATTGAATACACAGGCATGGTACTATTAGTTGCCAGTTAGTATGGCACACTTAGACTATAACACAGTTACAACTTGGGCAAGAGCACAGCAGCAGCAGGTGACATTTTGCTTGGGTGTACGCTTTCACACTTTGCTTCCCTTAACAGGTGGGTGACCCATCGGACAACCTCGTCCCATCTCTTTCTCCATCAAATTGATATTTGGGTAACAAAAAAAGTTCATATTTTTCTCATTACCCGTGAAATATTAACTCAGATGTAATCTTTTTAATGTTATGATCAATCACCCGTCTCCAAATGTGATTGACCACACAGATTTTTGCTTCTACTAACGGCTGGGCCGATTTAAACATCAAATTTGTTTTGTGGGCGATATGCTTGCAAAACATATTTTGAAAAATCGACCATGATCGTTGCCCATGTTTAACCTATAAGTTAACCTAATACAGGATATGGCTGTTTACAGCCTTTCCTTTAAAAAAAACAACAAGCAATCTTATACGAAAAGTGATTCAAGATAAATTGAAGATCTCATTTGTTGGTTTGTGAGTGATGTCCAAACGTGAAAATCATATTGATCATACGCAATGATAACTTTGAACGAAACAAAAATTTTTAATATGATTTTTCTATAAGTTGAGTAAGATTTTTCGCTTCGGTGTAATGATACACAACCGTCAGATGACACCGTCAGTTTGTTTCTTTGTAAATAACTGTCATAATTTTTCAATCCTGATTGGTAGTCTACAACCTGACCACGATGTTCAAGCTATTGCAAAGGAAGACTAACATACCGATACAGATCTGTACAGCATGAAATGCCAATCGCATTACAGGTCATGGGCACAGACATTCCTTGGTAAAGCAAAATGGGAGTTTTTCCTGCAGGTGTATTATAGGTGGAGAGAGAATAAGAAACCGACTAAACAAAGAGAGAAATACCTATAGTGGTAGGATGTTTGTATATTTGCATTTTTTTTGGGGCAAGGAGCTTTTTTGTACATGGGATAGAGTAGACATCCAGGTATCAGATAAGTATTGGTCGCATTTTTTTCTGAAAAGCTGTTTTGGGCCGCCATCTTGATTTCAAAATGGCCACCATTTCTCACAGGATTTTGCGTATTCTTTGGTTCTGGCAACATTTGAAGTCAAATTTGGGTGGCCAAACCCTATGTTTTCATACCTTGGGAGTTCAGGAATATGATAATTAACCTAATATATCAGTTGTGTTTTGTAACCCCACCCTCGTCCATAATTGTGGGGGGGGGGGGTTGGTTTTGGTTATACGCCATTTGCCCATTCCCTCCAGTCCCCCCCCTTTGAGATTTTCTATAATTAGAAGGTGGGCTATGAGGGTCATATTTGGGTCATGGTTTCAGATCACTTCGAACCATCAGGGCTTTAATTAGGGGTCATTCATGGATTTTCATGAGTAAACGCTTGTTTTGGCCGAGGGCAGGCCGGGGCCGCGCGGGTAGGTTGTCGCGAAAACCCCGTTCACATCCGTCATTAATTTTGCATTTTTTGTACCTTAAATTCTCCAAATCAGCTGGCAAACTTCACTCTTTTAATGTCCATGTTTCGTCTTTTTCACATTGAGAAAAACAGCACGATCGATGTTTCAAATGGGATGTTCCATTACAGGAAGTAGGGTGTGTGGGCGTCGTATGTGCACTAACATGCAAAAATATTTGAAAGTTATGTTTTGTGTTTATTCAACACATATTCCCGAAAAAATTACTTTTTTTATTAATAGTCAAGTATATTGGGCTTCAATATTTATTTTTGAGGCAATAATAGCCGTAGCAACCATGCTCATGGTACACACGTCTACCTCTAAATGCCTAACCCCAAAAGTGAGCAGAAATCGATTACGCAGGGCATTAAAACGTTGTTTAGAGGATCTCAACCAACCACAAACGCGGAAATCTCCTAATGATGTGTGAATGATGACTTTATTGATGCTTATCCCATTTTCGAGGAAGAAAAAAAATACAAAAGTGCGAAAACCAGGGTGCCCATACAGAAAAATCCCAAAATGGCCGCCCAATTGGACAAAAATCATATTTGATCATAAACTTGATAAGCTTTGTTAATCCCCTTCATTTGTGGCAAAATACCCATGTTTGGCTGCAATGAATCATTCTATGCAATTTCTATATCACACGACTTTCGTTTTCTCGAATATGGCAGTTTAAGCCTAAAATTGGACTGCGAGCGCGCTTTCCAAAAAAATACATATCGTATGAAACATTTTTATGGTGGCCATCATCAGGATGTTGATTGATGCATCCTTCCGAGATTAGAGCTGTTGTACACCTTACCATGTTCCCATGGCATTAATTTTTTAAAATTGACAAAACCACTCTCATGGAATGTACAGGGGTCAACGAATTTTCTTACGTGTGGGTTTAAATGGAGGGAATTTTATGAACATTAAAAAGCTACAGTTGTAAAAACCGCAAACACCAGCACGCAGTCAAATTTTCACATGTGTTTCATAATAAACTCTCTTAACTTTTTGAATGTTGAAAAGCACTATTCAAATTGGGAGGCGCATTTTACTGGAAAGCGCCCTCAGAGGTTCAATTTTAATGCAAAATGGCATTTTCAAGAACACGGAAGGCTATGGTGGGATGAACGTTTTGCATAGCATATTCCTAATCCCCCAAAACATGGGTATTGCCACCAAAATTAAGCAAATTGAACAAAAATAATTGAGTTCTGGTCAAATCAAAGTTTTGACAATTTGGCGGCCATTTTGGATTTTTCGATGGGCACCCTGGTTTCGCACTTTTTTCATTTCTTCGAAAGTGGGATCAGGATGAATGAAAGTCCCATCAAATGAGCCTGTGTTCGAGGTGATCTGAAACATTGAACTTCTATAGCCCATCTACTATAAGGGGGAGTCTTAGTCTTTTCGATCTTTTTGGTGTCATTGGGTGTAATAACATCCAGTATCAGAAAAGTATATGGTCGCATTTTTTTCTGAAAAACATTTGCGCCATCTTGGTTTTCAAAATGGCCGCCATTTCTAACGGATTTTGCCCTAACTTTGGTTCTGAGCAACTTGGAAGTCAAATTTGTGGGCCAAAACCTATGTTTTTAACTACCTTGGAGTTCAAAATATGATAATCAACCTGGGTCTAACCAAGCTATCCTTTTCAACATCCCTCAACCATGGTGGTGGTGGTGGTGGTGTGGTGGTGGTGGTGGTGGTCGTGGGGGAGTAGTGATCGTTGGTACGCCGCTTCCTCCGCCCTAGTCCCCCTTTGAGATTCTAAGGAAGGTCATGATATGGTGTTTATGTGTGGAGAAAATACAATGTATAGGCGTGTAGTCCTTCGATGCACCAAAAAATCGAGAATATATTACCAACAGCCCACATTGTCTATAGACGTCATAAGTGGGTCCCTGAAAAAAAATATGGAATATGGGAAAACATCCGCTATCGATAAAAGTGCTACAAAACATGCGATGTCGGCGGATTTTTGGACTAAATCTGTTAATAAAAACCATTATTTTCTTCATATACACGAATAGCTGGGAAGCCTCGAAAGGACTCCCTCTACGTCGCCGCCATTTCTGGGGGATCAGGCCACCAAAAGAAACCAACAGTACACACACGCCGCATATTGCTTAACGAACGAAATAATCAGCCCATAATCATGCGATAAAAAGAATTTACAACCTACCTTTTTTGCACATGGTTAAATTTCACCGTTTATTTCCATGGATTTGTGGAAGGATGAGGTCAGGGACTGGCCTAAACTGGAGTACCGAGGGCAGTGTCTTAATGTTGTTGTAAAAATTGAAGGTTAGTATCTCGCCCACTTTGCGTTGACTGGAAATGAAACGCTTATATGGTTAGACTACGTGTTAAAAATTGTAATAACAGCCGTGTGAGAAAAATAATTTTCGTTAAAATTCTATCAAATCCAGACAAAAAATAATGTTGAGCAATTTTTTTTTTGTTTTGTCATGTTGAATTTCCGTTGTTACGTGAAAACTTGAATTAGGTCCCAAAGACCGGATCGATATTTGTGATGAAAAAACCGTGACATCTCCGATGGGGTGTTGGTGTTTTAGAAAGACATCTTTCCGTGCCATGTGATCGATTTCGGAGAGATCTGAACAAAATTAGTACGTTTTTGTGCATGGGAATGTGCGACGCCTGTGGACTATCATTACACGTTGACATGGACCGGCGGAGTTACAAGTGGATTAGACTGACTGAAAGGGATACGATGATTGTTCATTTGTTGTCATTAGCGAGTGAATTCGCAGCAGTTCGTTTCCATTTTTAAATTTTTATCGCTATTTGTGCACCCAAGAAATTTACATTTTTTTCCTGAGCCGCACATGATGATATACAAAATGGATAAGTGAAATAGTGTTGGTTTTACCGTCAGAAATGATCAAAATTATCGCTTCTTTGTGGTACACGCGTGACAAACTAAAGCGGTGTTTATAACGAGAAATGCAAAAGCATGCCCACCCAGTAATGGCGGATCGTGAGTGCGCCGCCCACGGCGAGGGGCGATAATAGTCGCCGTTGGATTCGTGTATAACTAAGTTGGAATTGTATAGACGAGCGACCTGTGACGTCAGCAGCTTGTGCGTTTAAAATTCGCACTCAATAAGTAGCAATAAGGGCTATGGAGACTGCTACTTATGAGCATATTCTTCATACCTTTTAACAAGTTCAGTTGACAGGTGCCAACTGTGTTTGTAACCTGAAGTCACATCATCTAAAGCCCCGTATAAAAATATTTGAGGTTTGCACAAACCTCCCATTTCTTCTTTAAGGATAAAGTCATCTTAAATGGCTGCCATTTTGTAAATCAATGTGTCACAATGTAGGAGGTGAATGTCATCTACAAAATCCCTTACCGAGCGTTAATACGCTTCGGGTTGTTTGCAACAGGTTCTCAGTCAGGATATCGCAAAGTGTGTGTCAGTCGGCGCGCGCTTAGCCAGCACGGTGGTTCGAGGGGGCAAATTTCCCGGTAGGTGCAACAAATGTCCCGATCACAAGCAAACATTGCCCGGTAGTGATCCTGTAGGGCAAAAATAATCCGAAAAAGGGGCTGGTTAACATGAGAATACTCCGTTGTTTATTCCGATTTTCTCAAGATTTTTTCAGAGGGGGCATCTGCCCCCCTTTGCCCCCAGCTGGCTACGCTACTGTGTGTCGTGCTTATTGATCCAGTTCTAGCATACAAGGCCCTACGGATTTGGTCATTGTTGGATGGAGAACATTGTCTTGAGCCCAAAAGATGAGCTAGATATGTGAGGGCCGGATCCTTTTTTGGTATATAGGCATAGTAGGTGACAACGTATCGGCAACCTTTGGTTTTGCGCAAAAGTTCTGGAAAATTTTGCCATCGGGGTTGTAGTGTACGTATGCACACCATTTACGCGTCCATAGCATACTGTAATGTGGCACACAGCGCCACCTATTCCGTTTCCGCATGGCTAATTGGCCGGCTATTAATAGACATGCGCTACGTGACTCCTGCAGTCACGCGCTGCTGTGTGTTAAAGGCTCTTGCGATTATTAGATTGAACAAGGAATGAAAAAAAAAAACGGTTAGCGGACCTTGGATATCGCGAAATCAAACGAATCAGGTGGTCGATCTGTTAGAAACAGGTTCCTGACAAAAAAAGACCACTTAGCTCAATAGTTAGTTTTGTAAGGCCTGCTTGTGGCAGGACTTGATAGCAGCAATCGAGAATTGAAAAGGTAAGAAATCTATTAAAAAAAAAAAGGTAAGAAAATTGCTGGTATGGATCGTATTTTTCACGTTTTTCGGTTTTTTCCAAAAAAATAAACCTATATTAGAAACTAGGCAGCAACTAGACAATTTTAGTTAGGAATATGTGATGCCGTAATCGTTACGATTAGGCCAACGGGATTTGTCTGCAATCTCCAGGTGTACCCGCAATGTACAAAAAAAATACCAAATCAAGCTATTGACGAGTTTCCCACCCTCAGCCAACGGCGGTCCGGAAAGTGAAGTAGTCTGGGTCACAGAATGCAAAGATATTATCTAACATTAGTATGAGGAGAGATTAAACGTATCGTCAGTCAGTAGCGATGCAGTAAATGAACTAAAATCTCAATATATCGGAATACGAAGGGGTTCTATGGAGATTTTGCCATCAGAGGGTCCGGGCGTTACTTAAAGAAATTAAAGGGTGAGCAGTACCGTTATGGGCGATAATGGTCCGAGGTGGAAAAAATAAATAATGGGACGAGGCGCAGCAGAAGTCCAACATTATTTATGATTTGTTTACGGCCGAGGATACATTCTGAGCCCATAAATAATACTGCCAACCCTTATTTCATTTATTACCGAAATCAGCGTGATATAATGAGAGCGAAAAATGCATTCGCGGACCCATTTGCAGAATCATGGGGAGGTAAACTGACCAATCAGAATGCTGGCATAATAATGGGCAGCAGAGGTATTAGAATATATGTTTTGTTTTCAATCGGCCTATGTATCGTAATTGGATCCGAACCTATAGAACCTAGCGAGAAAATTCTGAACGTTGGTGTAGGGGGACTTCGTGCTCGCAAACACGGGAAAAAGTGAACACGCAATCGCTACGGGCGCCAATCCCTTTTCCACAATGCCTTCGGTATTATTTCAGTCTTGAGAAATTTCAACCGCTGGTTCAATTTACGCTTTTCACTTTAGAAAACGGTATACGTACCTTACCGGACCCGCCGTACTGCTCAGACTGTAATGACGTGGCTGATAAACTCATAGGGCAGTGAAGAGATTTGCCAAGGTTTGCCAAGATCAACAATGGGCGGCGCCCCGTTGTGTGTAAAGACGAAACGTAAATGGTGTTTGTGAGAGCTACATATGTTGAAAGCGGCGGAAGCAAGTGAAACCGGTCCAGCCGGAGCTCCAGCAAGGCAGTGTTCAATGTCTGCAAGATGTCAAATGGAGAACCGGAGAGTCCAGCAGCGAGTCAACAGAGAGCAGAGACAGGAGTAGGTCGACGATAGCGCAGTCCCCGTCCGCTGAGCCGATGTGACTCCCCAACAGCGTCATGGCGGAGGAACCTTTCAAGACGATCAGCTCGCCAGAATGTGATTGAACCTGGTAGCCTAATCCCTAATCCCCCCACAACACCCTTGAGGAGAAGAGAATTCCACGGAATCCCACTTTGCTACCCAATCCATGACGGGCATTCACAGTATCCTTATCGATCACCTTGCACATCAGTATGCAAAAGTTTTTCTCAATAAATATAACATAGGCCTATATATATAACAAGATGCTCATGTAGTTTCAAATCCGGCATTAAAGATATGGTTCTTGAAATATGGATCAAGGATATAATTCTGGTTTATGGTCATACAAGTTCTTCGAGTGTCCATATATTTTTGGTAACCCCCCTCTAAATTTGCAGATTTAAGTTTTGTTTTGAGCATGAAATACAGTATTACTTGTTAGAGGGTCCAGTTGGTCATGAAACCTACATAAAATTCTGTTTATTCTGAATACTTGAATCAAAACAGGTTATAGACAAGCTAGCTAACCCAAGTCCACTTGTGATCCCACTCTTCATAACACGTAAGACGCTGATGCCATCCGCAGTATAGGCCCTTCTCTTCAAAAGCAGGACACAATATGGTATATGCCTAGTTTTTCGTCTTCATTAGATAACATGGACATGTGTCAATATACTCATGCACAGAGAAAGTTTTGTTGTAGTACAGTATTTCAGCATTTTGAACCTTTTTAGCAAACAACACCTCACAATAACATGTTTTTAACTTTGACACTTTCGGTACACTAGTGTAATAATTGTATACAGCAATTCTCCCAAACCCTTAATCTGTCAATGCCTTAGGCTTACAAATACGATTTCGTGTGACGTGTTCATCGTAGGCTATACAGAAATAACAGCGTACTATTCTATTCCTCACTTAAATGAAAAATAAACCTACTTTTATATAATTTTCACATTTATACATGCGGTACTCATTAATCCTCCCAATCTGAACATACTTTCAACTTGGGGAAGGTGATCACTCAACTTTGGAAGTAACGGTTATGTGCTGACACTCGGAGGTCTTTTGGAGTACACGGCCCCTAAATGTGGCTTTAATACACAAAAGAAGCATATTTTTATTTATAACAAGGACCAATCTAGGTTTTGAATTGTGAGAAAATCGACAAGAGATTAATAGGCCTACATAATCTTTCAAATTAAGTTTTTGAAAATCGATCATTGGGTGACCAACAATACAAACAAAATAAAACAACCCATAAAAATACATACATACGATACAACCCACCACATACACCACCCACACACTTACACCCATACTTACTACACACACCACACATACCCACACACCCCACACACACCCGACACACACACACACACACACAACACCCCACACATCCTGTGCAATAGCTACATTGTGGGAGTATTACTGAAAAATCTTTTTTTCGCATTTTTTCAGAAAAATCCACTTTTTCAAAACTATAAGGCAAATTTTGCAAACCCTAGATAGTTTTTGGAGATTTTTCCACTAAAAAGACCCTTTTTTAGACATTTTTAAAGATTTGTTTTTCCGTTTTTTCATTTTTTTCTAGTTGTTTTCCATTTTGCGTAGACTAAGAGATTGCGCGCAGCCCTATATAGTTTACTAACTAGAAAATCCTCTTTTCTACTCTTTACGGAATAAACCAGTTTTATTGCCGTAGGCATATCGTAACGATATTAAACTCTAGTAAAATACTCCCACAATGAAGAAATAACACCCACAATGAATACACTCAGAAAGTCCTCTTTATACTTGTAAAATACACGCAAATGTAATATCTTGTAAGTGCACTTACACACACACACCTAACACTCACACCAAACTCAACACAAGAGTGACTTCGGGTCTCAACATGTTCAAAATTGTTGGAATAGTCTCCTACAAACATCTCCCAGCCTTGCATCCCCTTTTCAAAATAAACCACGAATAACAGCTCTTCCATAATGTCCATGATATCAACTTGTAACGTATATGCCACTTTCTACCGGGGCCAACGTTGAGTAGACGTAGAAATTCGCATAACTTTCGATAATCCTGTGACTAAGTTAAGTTTCAGGAACGCATGAACAGCCGTGGAAAAAGCGTACGTGCTACTTACGACAGACGTAGATTTTTTCGTAGTTTTGAATAAATCTTAAGTTCATACTACGTTTTCGGGAACGCAGTAATTCGTAAGTGTGAATTTACGCAAAAGTTGGCGATAGAAGAGGCTACGACTGTCCGTACGACCACTTTCGGTAACGGACCCCTGGGCGGGGTGCGCAGGGCCTAGCAGTGGGCTAGCACCCCATGAGGATCCACACATTACTGACCCGAGTGCTGCCGACAGTAGCTGCCTACCAAGTCTCACACCCAGAAAGCTGGTGCTGGACCGCAGAGGCGCTCCACTGCGGTTGATCCGAAGCGGCGTTGAGCCCCGTCCGAGTGAAGGTCAAGGTCCTTCGGCGCAGACCATACCTCCAGACGCCGCTTTGAGGGCAATCGCCGAGAAAAAAAAAAAAACCCCCAATTTAACAGCATGGAAAGCACCGATCCGTGGTACTCCGTTCCCTCAGACGACTCGCCGACTGTCCTTACCGGGCAGGGCAGGATTTTCGCCGTGTCCAGAGCTCTGTCCGCAGGGTTTGGTGGCTCACTGATGCTTTTTGGGAGAGCTATCAGCGGCACCTGTGATGTCTGTCCAAATATCGATTGAAGTCGGGCCAATGCTGAAGCCACATGGGTTCAACCTGCACACTTCTGCGGTTTGAAACTTGTACCTATGACTATCCCTGTGTTTGTACCAAGCTCGGGAAGTCTGCCAAATATGACCACCAGTGTCAGGGTGAAGAAGTAACACTTTATTACTAGATACTTTTTCAACTAACTTTCTAGGGCAATAATCAGCATCAATATATCGGCCTCTTCATGCGTGTTCCCTCCTGTGGGAGCTTGATATCCTGAGTTTGATATGACATACCTCTGCATATACCAGTACTAGCAGTTTAGGCCTACTCTGGTTCGTCCGTAGCTTGGTTATGGTTTGTCAGCCAGGAACAGAGTGAGACCACCCTTTTGCTTTCCTTCTTGTCAGGAATTTGCTCTGTCTGTGACTGGGTTTATTCTTTCAACACATCTTCATATTGTGAAGTTGAGTATCTGATATCATTGAGATCTTTCTTGTCCCGAGTTCTTGTCATAGTATCAAAGGTTATCCTTCCCTAATGTACTTGTTCCAACTCAACTAAATATGATTTCAGCCATTGCTTCGTTTAAGGCTTTGCACGTCTTATACTTGCTGGCAAACAAGAAACCTCTTACAGTTTTCATACTGGAGGAGTTTTTTGGTTGGCCTGCATCATCATCAGTACTGGCTACCTTTAAACTCCAGAGCACAGATAAGTTACCCTTTGCTGGTGGCAAGGGCAATTCTGGAATAATTTTGTATTGTGTCCGCCACCACTATGTAATTCGGCAGCTTAACGGAATGTTGGATGGATGTGGTGCATAATACGAATTCATCCCAATAGTTACATTTGCGTCACTAGAACGAAATTCATAGCCTGGAGACCAAGGTACAGGAGCTGTCCCTAGTATATGAGACAGTCAACCACCAGTTTCTCCATAATCAACTGTAAGGAAGTTCTGTTATAATGAGCATGCCGGCAGTTTAAGACGAGAAGACAAAGGATGGCCTTCCTCTGTACCTGGCTCCCGACCTGGCTGACAGACTAATCAAGCTATGCATGAAACCACTGTGCACTGATCATACTGCTGTTGAGATGTCCAAATCAAAACTCCATGGATACCAAGCTACCACCGTTGTGGAGCACATATGAGGCCAACACATTGATGATGACTTATGCCTAGAAGAGTTGAAAAGACCTGTTTCTGACCTCTTCAGACACTCCCTTGTCCCTGCTTCACCCATATGGAAGATTTTTAATATTTTGGAGAGCATATCAACTCTATGAGGGCAATAAAAGCACCGTGTTTTAAAATAATGTTACGGGCATCTTCTTTGCATTCGCGTTGTTAAGACATTGTATGGCATTCCTAATATTTAAGCTGTAACTCTGACAAAAATCACCACAACGTTTCTCGCATTTTGGCTATAACCAAATGTTTTCCATGTGCTGCATGTTTAGAGCACACTTAGATTATGGATACGTCACATGTGGAATGTTGGTATATGACTTTTCTGGATAGAGGAGACCAAAACTAATACCAAACACCAAAGTCATACGACCTTATTAAAAAAGGGGCTGTGGTAGGGGCGTTTGAAAATGATTGACCTACACCCCCCCCCCCACCAAAGCACCGATGGATTCAGATTAGGTTTATTATCAGATACTCACTTATCTATATCACTACTCCCAGGTAGTGAAACTAGGTTTGGCCACCAAATTTGCCTTCCAATTTTGCTCGAAACCAAAGTTATAGGGGAAAATCCTTTGGAAATGGCGGCCATTTTGATCCCGGATTGCGCCCAAACGCTAATCAGAAAGAATAATTGCGACCAATACTTTTCTGATACCTGGATGTCTACTCTATCGCAAATGACACCAAAAGCCTCCCATCCTACGTCCCTTCTTGTATAAATCTCAAAGGGGACTGTGGTAGTGGCAGTCGTCTTACCAACGATCGCCCCCCCCCCCCTCCAAGGGCGAGGGGTGTGTTTTTTAAAGCACAGCTTTGTTAGACTAGTTTTATTATCAGATTTTTGAATCCCAGATTAGTGAAACATAGGTTGGCCACCAAATTGCCTTCCCATGTTTGCCTCAAACAGTTATAGTGGAAAATCCTTGGGAAATGGCGCCAGTTTAAAATCCAGATGGCGGCCAAACGGCTATCAAAAAAAATGCTACCAATACATGATACCTGGATGTCTACTCTATCCACTGACACAAAAAAAAAGCATCCTTAGCAAAAAAAATGCACAAGCTTAAAATCATTCCTAACAGCCTACCCTACTATGCAATTTAAGACTCAAGAGAGAGATTCTGAACAAATGAAACCACTCGTAGCGTTGGAGCCTCTTCTCGGTTAGATGAGAAAGAGAAAGTGGAACGCAGAGCGACAAGAGTAGAGAGACAGAGTGACAATGGAGTTAACGTAACATGAACTATGGGATAACATAATGTTAGGTAAACGTGAGTTTTTGTCACTAGATAGGCACGGTGCCATGATATTTAATGTTGTTTGATATCGCATAAAATCAGTTTAACACTATATGATTTATTGTTTGCAATTTTCCCTTCTATTCCACTCCCACAAACCATCATCCGGTAATTTACCGGTGCTCCGACACACTCAATACTTGCTACAAGGTATACACATCATAAGAAACCTTTTCAATCTGAATACAACAATGCCATCTACCTGAACTACAATTGCTATAACGTTTGGTACTTAAATGAAGACAGGAGTAATGCAGTTATCATAATACGGCTACTTCAGGGAGCTTCCTGACTAGTCCACGAGGTAATAATATTATGTCCGGTTAACAGTTTACAGACAGTCGACAAATCAAATGATAGTGAATGGCGATGAACAGTTTTTCCAAAGTTTGGATTAAGCTTTGCGAATCACAAGACAATGGCCTTTCTCTGGAAAATCATAGAAACCTCATACCTTGAGGCACTTAGCAATCATCGATGGTAAAAACCAAATCTAAAACCTGCTGTAAAGGAAAGCCGGGAGAGAATTAAGCTTTTTCATTTGTCATTTTTAACACATTATAATCAGTTCTTTGTAGTGTCACATTGATTTCTTTTGGAAATCGCTCAATCACCCCCTGTTATTGCGAATATTTTGGTGTTTTCATACGTATACGACCTTGTTCTAGGACTTCTTGAGTGGTTAATTACTATTTAAATTGCATTAAATTTTATTTGTCCTTGCTTGCAAGTATTTGGAAGTGTAACATCCTTCTTTTAATTGGTCGAGGGTACCTACTGGCACCCGCTCTAATTCGCTTGGTTTTTGACCTACTTTTCACATAGCAGTGTTGGGACAGAAAATATTCGTTTTTTATATCCTCTACAATCTACATGCATGATAGTTTGGGATGAAAGGTTTTTGATTTTACGTCATATGGATAATGTTCTCAATAAGATAGGTCCAGCGAAACATGAACGTACATTACAAAAAGATATTAATGTGCAAAAGAGTAGAAATACAAAGCGATCACACTTCCACACATGCATACGGGCGCTGAGCGGTGTGGAATAAAAACACGACGGGGTAACACAAAATAAAACAGAATATAGAGGCGTAACAGTGCACAGGTGGATGCGGCCAAGAAATCCCAATTTAGACATCGCCATTGGCTTAACATGTAAAAACGAAATAATTACGAAAAATTATGAAATTATATATGTTGTCCAAGGAATATTTTTTTTTAATTTTTTACAGGATTGCTGGTTAACATCGTCCTTTATAATTCATTAGAGGTGCTGTGAATTAACGGATGCTTAAGGGGGATGGCCCGATATAAGGATATAAAGTAAATTCCTCTTGATAGTCGGCCTTCATCCCAAAACTCCATCTGTACAGTTTCGCACCAAATTTCATTCCAGTTGGCTGTGAGAGCTAAAAAACGTGATTTTGTAGTGACCTTACCTCATCGTATGACCTTTGATCTAATTTTTTTTAGTAGTATAGATGATTGCAATTGCACACTTTTATAATGTGATATTTACGATTCAATACGTGGAAATGACAGGTAAGATGTCATGAAGTAACGAATGTTCTAAGTTTGTATGAAGTAAAGAGTTGAATGCGTGGTGAACATTTTTTAAAACCATTTTGAAAAATTTAAGTCTTGGGGTGACAGCAAAGTAAATTTAAGAAAATAAATGAAGTCATTGGGTTGACAATGTGTGCTGAAAGCGTGGGTAGCTTACTTTTGGGAAGGGCTTTATAATATAATATTTAAAACAAAATGTTAATTGATCACGTTGGTACCGTGTGCCGAATCCTGTAGAATACTTTACGTCCGTCCGGCATACAAAATAGATCTGAATTGCTTCTCCAGTTTCTGCTTGTGAGTCTGCAGTGGTCAGCTTGTGTGGGTAGTATAGCGTTGATTGTTTTGCCCGAATAAGGTGTAGTATGTTTCCTTATAGTCTGTTGATTGGTCCACATTTTTCCCTTTAAAAATCGTACATGTAAGAGGGATTAGAGCCCCTATGTCACTCTGTTTACATATTTACGTTCATGTAGGCCTCGGCTAAGTAGTGGCAAAAAAGTCACATAAGTCAAACACTCCCTTCCCATACATTTTACTGGATATCTCCCCTTGACTCGCCCTTTCCTTTTTTAAAGGCATTTTTATGTTATAGATTCAATCTAGATTTTAGGTTGAGTGGGAATTAGGTTACCGTGTTTTTTCAATTGTCTCTTAATTGGTTAGTGCGCACTTTGCGAGTGGTTTACTTTAAATGATCAAATAGGGTTTGAATACCTTTTGTAAAAAACATATATTCAGGACCAGGTGTAGAAGTAATTATAGTCCGGCGTACTCACAGTCCCAACTACAACGGTTAGGAATAGGGCACTCAATTCAGTTTGACTCTTCACGCAACATTATTTTCACGGTTGATTTCGTTATCGTCTATGGAGTCCGGACTATGGCTCCCCGCGGCCTTAGTTCTTTCATCCCCGGTCCCGAAAAAATCTTCATTGAAACGGCCGCACATTGTTAACTTTTCATTGAGCTCTTTGTCTATTTAAGACTTTTTTGATTAAAGTGAATTGGCTTAGGTATCATCTTTCGCGTCGTTGTATACTATTCAAATCAATTACTTTTGAAGGAAATCCGGGCGGAAATGGATGGTGGAGAATTTCGTTTGGACCCGATTGCGCGATGAACCCTCCAAATACTTCGTCATAATTTTGGCAACAACCTTGGCATTTTGTTTTATGGGCAACAAGGTAAGTGAGCTGAGAGCGTCGGAAGTATTCTTTCACATAGATGGGTAGACTCTGGTGTTCCCACTCTTAAACTACGATTAGTATTATCCTCATAGATTAATAGAAAATAGGACATAAATCAGTCAGTATATGACTCGCACTACACTGCCCTTTACTATCAGCAGGCAATTTTGTTTCACACCATGCAAAGTGGTCTAGCATCCGGTGGTCACCTATACTTTTAGTAATCCCTGTATTTGCAGTGGCGTAGCCAGAGGGGGGGCAGGGGGGGCAGCTGCCCCCCTGTGGGAATCTTAGCCCCCCCTCTTGCCCCCCTGAAAAAATAGTGGGATTTACATAGGCCATAATACTATACTAACAATTTTAATACTCTTGCCCCCCCGAAAATACATGTGTCCCACCCTTTTGCCCCCCTTTTTTTTTTTTTTTTTGGGTTTTGGAAAATCTGCTACGCCCACTCGTTTGACCAAATAATCACAAGGGGGGCATGATAATGCAAAAAGCGTGGATGCTTAAAATTAATATTTTAACATTGGACTATAACCACAGCATGATCAACTCTCTCCGGTATTGCGTACACGATTCGTCATGTATTTTACATAGGCCGCCCTGTATGCAAGCTGCCTATAAAATGTGATATTTACCGATCAAGACGGTGGAATGACAGGTAAGCTGTTTCATGAAGTAACGCATTCTACGTTGTATATGAAATTGAAGAGTGCAATGGCGGGGATATGAAACATTTTTTAAAAACATTTGAAAAAAATTTTAAGTTTTGGGTGACAGAAGCTAATTTAATTAGAAAATAAAATGCTAGTTCCAAATTGGGTGGACAGTTGCTGAACGTGGGAGCCTTAACATTTTGGGAAGGGCTTAAATATTTTAAAACAAATGTTATTGAGCACGTTGGACCTGTTGCCGAATCCTGCTAAAATACTTTACGTCCGTCGGCATACAAAATATCTGTAATTGCTTTCTTCCAGTTTGCTGTGAGGTCTGCAGTGGTCATCTTGTGGTGGGTAAGTTTAGCGTTGATTGTTTTCCCCGAATAAGGGTGTATTATGTGCTTAGTATGTTGGATTGGTCACATTTTTCCCTTAAAATGTAAATGTACGAGGGATATGAAGCCCCTATTCATCTGTGTTAAATATTTAAGTTATGTATGCCTCGTAAGTATGTGACAAAAAAGGACATAAGTCAAACACTCCCTTCCCATACATTTTACATGGATATTCCCCCACTTGAATCGCCCTTTCCTTTTAGAGGAATTTTTATTGTTATAGATCAATCTAGATTTAGGTTGAGTGGGAATTAGGTGGACAGTGTTTTTCAATTGTCTTTTTAATTGGTTAGTGCGCCTGTGCGGGAGTGGTTTAAATGTAAAGATCAAAATTTTGAATAACTTTGTAAAAACAAAATGATATTCCGGACCAGGTGTAGAAGTAATTATAGCCGGCTACTTAACAGTCCAACTACAATGGTCTGAAGGATAGGGCAGGAACTCAATCAGGTTGAATCTCACGCAAAACATAGTTTCCGGTTTTATGGCGGTTTAGCGTCTATGGAGTCCGGATATGGCCGCAGCGGGATATAGTTGCTTCACCCGGTCCCGATCTTCATTGAAACGGCCGCACATTGTTAACTTTTCATTGAGCTCTTTGGTCGATTTAAGACTTTTTGGTTTGAAAGTGAAATTGATGCTTAGGTATATATTTCGCGTTGTATTATACTATCAAATTCAATTACGTTTGAAGGGGAATCCGGGGATGGATGGTGGGAGAAGTTCGTTGGACCGGATTGCGCGATTGACACGTCCAAATATTAGTCCTAGTTGCAAAACCTGGCAGTTGTTATGGCACAAGGTAAGTGAATAGAGCGTCGGAAAGGCTTCTTTCCCGACGAAGATGGTAGACTTGGGGTTCCACTCGGAAAACACGATTAGTATTATCTCATAGATTAATAGAAAATTAGACATAAAATCAGCAGTTATGCGCGCCACTAACACTTGCCCTTTAACTATCCGCAGGCAATTTGTTTCACACCATGCAAAGTGGTCTACTCCGGGGGGTCAATATACTTTAGTTAAGCCCGGTTTTGACAGTGGCGTATAGCCAGAGGGGGGGCAGGGGGGGCAGCGCACCCCTGTGGAAATCTTGCCCCCTTTGGCCCCCCTGAAAAATAGTGATTTACTAGGCCATCTACTATACTAACAAATTTTAATATATGGTGCCCCCCTTGACAATACATGGGCCCCCCTCTTTTTTTTTTGCCCCCCCTGAAAAAAAAAGCTGGCTCGCCACTGCGGGTGTGACCAAACTAATCAAACGCAGATAATGCAAAAAGCGTGATGCTTTTAAATTATATTTTACATTGGACTATCAACCACAGCAGTATCAACTCTCCTACGGTATTGCGTTAGCACGATTCGTCATGTGATTGTACACTAGGCCGCCCTTATGCAGCGGCCTATAGTTAAAAACTGAAATATAAAATCAAAGTGAAAATGCTAAAGGACCAAACAAAAGTCGCCACCCACTGTGAAGAAGCAAGATGATTCGTGCTAATTTGGTTTTTCCGCGCAGTGGCTTTGAACTCGACATAAATAGGACCTAACAAGCTTGTTGTATATAGGCAGACTCATGGATCTTGTATGGCATATGATTGGCAGCCGAAAGTCATGCCGGGGAAATTGCGTTTGCCGAAGCCAAAGACTTCGCCTCAACCGGCAATCTGAATAGAGAATGTGAAATTGCAGGCTGATAAAGATGATATGAAAGAGCGCCATTAGGTGCGCTATTTCATACAGCTGTGAATGAATACCTACCCTTATCGTAAACAGGTCTCTCTCTAACGAACCTGTGTCGGCCGTTTACATACAAATCGTAGTTTGAAACAAAGTGGACAACCAGATGGCAGAAGAGAGTGCGTGTGTGCATATCACGGAATTCTTAATCAAAGGAAAGTATCAACGTGTCTCCTTTGAGCATCCCCACGTGCAAGTAAAGGGCAAACCAATTCCTCAACGGACGATAATTGAGTGTGTATCAAGTTTGTGAGGAAGTTGCTACTGACACGACTTGACATGCGCCAAATTAAGGCAGGACCTGACAAGTCATATATCAAAAGGTCAACCTTCAAAAAAACAAACACGTTCAAAATTGTCTTGCACAAGGAATTTGCCATGCGAAAGCTATGCGTGCTCTACTATACTACTAAAACCAAAGTTTTAAATCCGGTTTGTCCCGTCAACGGGGTGGCCCAGGTTCACTCAAATTTGCCGCAACCGCATGAATTCCTCCTTCCATTTCACCCGATTCAATGCCATCCTACATCCTCCAAACCAACCTCCTATCTCCTCTCCACGTTTTCTTTCATGTCTTTTTGGACGGCCCTCCTCATTCAAACCGCTAACCTCGACTCAAAAGCCTTTACACAAGCTAGTCCTCATCTCAACACCTGCCCATACCAAACGTCACTATCGCCTTCGCCACCGGTCCACACGCCTCTTCCAAACCAAAAATCTGCATCAAGTCACAGTCTTATCCTGTCCATCAACGTCACCCCACACATCGCTCTCATCATTGCTCTCTCTGTACTCCTCAAAATCCCCACCTCATTTCGATAGAACAAAGTCTAACCAATAACAGCATCAATGATCTCACACAGATCTTATAACCATTCTTTCATCTTCAAGGATATCTGTTCCCATGCAAATCCCCACCATTCCTAAACTTCAACCACATACCTCACTATCGCTGTCACAGCCACCTCACATCCGCCACCCCCACTAACTATCCCCTAGGTATGTGAAATCCTTCACTGACTCACACCCCAGCACACAACTTTTCCTCATGGTCACATCCCTCCATACAGGCCCGTCCCATGGGGGGTTGTGGCGTGTTGGGGGGGGGGAAACACCCACCAGCGATCTCAAAAAGAGAAAACGGGAAGAGAGAGAGGGAACAGAGAAAGAGAAAAGAAAGAGGGGGAGGAACGAGAAGAGAAAAGAAAGAGAGAAAGGACGAATGATGAAACCAAAGGAGGAGAACACATCAGAACTTGTGAGATTGAACTCCATGCAGACTTACCTAAATCCAAAATATCACAATATTTTGGCTTCTCCTACGCCAATTAGTTTTGATTACAGCCTAAACCAACGTAATCATAATTGTTAATGTGCAACAGTACTTGTGACAAAATGTGTAAAATAAATTTGAGAGAGAAAACACAAGGGGGGAGCAAGGCGCAATCCCCAAGTTTGGTCTACCGTTATAAGGGGAAGTTTCAGTCGGGGAGCTGAAGGGTGGTCAGAAAAAAATGGTAGGGATCGATTTCCTATCCCCAGCACCATAAACTTATAGGTTCTACTGGCTGGATTGAAATTATTACTATACTTTTTCTTTAAACCTTCAAAATACATATTAATAGTAAAATCAAGAGCTGCCGGGGGCTCCGCCCCTTGAACTCCGGCAGGGGCTCTGCTTATGCACCGCATCCGTTAACGACATTGGCGCTAGCTATAAGGTGTATAGTTCCCCTTCGGGGGTACAAGCTTATACTGCACGTATAAGTAGCAAAAACTAGAAACGAGTCTTTTTTGAATTGATTTCTATTACCCCTCAAAAAGTGTGGGAATCTGGAAGGTTCTGAATAGATGAAACCAAGAGCTTCCGGGGGCTTCGCCCCCCCTGGACCCACCAGAAGGGCTCTGCTCCTGCACCCACCCATTAAAGACATGGGCGCTCGAGACTATGCAAATTCTCTTGGCAGTAAAAGCTTACATGTATAATACCCGTCTCAGTGAGCAAATTAGAAACCAGTCTTTACTCGGGTTCTTTTACTTTGAATGGTGGCTAGTTACCCTTCAAACGTTATTTTGAAGGTTTTGAATAGCTTAATGCAAGGCCCGGGGGGGATCCGACCCCTGGACCAGGCAGGGGCTTGCCCCTGCACACCCCGCCAAAGGGCCCTAAAGCGGGCCCTGCCCCACCTTTCAGGGCTTTCCGGTTTGAGCCCGGTTTGTGTCAAGGGCAACTTGCGGTGCTGCAGTTGTGCAAAGTCAAGAAAATATGGTCTGTAGAGATCTTATCTTAACGGCCCTTAAGGGTTTTATTCGCTCACCTACGCTTCCAAGGACGCTTACTGCAGCAATACCATTCTTCAATTACACCACCATGACAAAGTCTAGCAGACGGCCCGGCCTCCAGCTCCCTCTCACATGCTTTAACGAAAATATATGCCAACACTAGGGGTCACTTCTTCATATTTGTGCATCTCCCATGGATCCATTTCCCCATTTCTCACACAACAAATTGCCTTGTACTCTCTTCCCACTACCCCACATGGGTCTACCTACCTTACTAACAACCTCATCTCCGCCCCACTCACCAGAACTTTTGTCTTTCCAAGGTTCCTTTCAGGACCCTTACATCTCAGAAAGCATTCTTCCATTTCCAAAACTTCTCCCTTAGTCCCTCCAATGTCTCATCATTAAACAAGTCATCCGCACATACCAAATCTACTCGCAAACCTTCTTTGCCTCTCTTACAACATCAATCACCATTGCAAATCAATGGCGAAAGTACAGAAACTTGATGCACACCCGCCTTGACCTGACAAACTCTGTAAACTCTTAAAATAAGCTGAGGAGCGCGCCGAGGCCGAATCCATCAAAATCCGGGGGATGTATTATCTTATTGTCTTATTCTTTTTCAGTATGCTGTTCCTTATGTACTTAATCCCATCTCAGGAAAGCCATACGGATCGACGTTTCCTATCATTGCTGTTGAAGACATGTACATCCCAATTTTAGTGCTTGATCATCTCAACATATTTAATGGTAGGATTCGGTAGGGAAGTTTTCATTATTAATGACCTCTTCTTGTTATTAACACGAGAGATTGCTGTAACGTTCCCGTAATTAAGGAGTCGGTTAAAGTCGTGAACTAAGAATACGAATAGTAATTCGTCATCACGTATCATCTTCTCATCATCAAAATCCCAGCACTGAAATTATTGTTTATATCTGACATTCTAGGTTGATACGTCGGAGGAGGTGCTTCTTGGTGGAAATGAAGCACTTATGGCAGCAGCTCTGTATCCAAATAGGAGTTGGGCAGGTATTTTTGATTTGAACACTTGGGTGATCAAGGGTTTCGTAGGATCCCAATTACATTTTTCTCCTTTGGCGCGAAAAGACTTTTAACGCCTTTGTTTCTGATATTGTTCGTGTGATTATGTTCCCCTTTTCTTGATAGGCAATGATACAAACGACACTCTAACACTCATTTAATCTCTTAACTTTGTCAAATGTGTGGTTTTACAGATGAGAGGTAGTTTTTAATTTAACAATGACTTCCTGGGAGCGATATTCAAGGAAGTTAATGTCATGCATGTATGTAACAAGTGTCCCCCATTTTTCGCAGAGCATCATATGATTTTCTTTTGGCTTGAATTGTTGTGTATAATCTAGGTTTGAACTGTGAAATACTCGTACCATCATGTGTTAATTTGGTCACTTTAAAACCCCCCCCCCCTTGACGTTCCACCTTTCTTCCAATGGTGACTTTCATATTCGAGTACAATTTACAAACAATATCACAAACTTTTTGTTGTAATAAGTTTTGGGTTAAGGCATTCATTTTGTGTTACTTTGACAATGCTATTTGGTAATGGTAGTAAGTTCATGGATGCCATCAGATTTCAAGAATCATTTTGACTTTTGTATCACATAGAGTGATCTGTATATCAACCAGTGCTCGGAGCTATCCTACGTTCATTTCATTGAATAACCAGCAGAGAAGAGCCATTATGACGGACCCGAACTGGATGGAAGGTCACTACTACGGAAAAACATACCCGCGCATTGGAATGAAACTCGCCAGGTAACAGTGGGCGGTAAACCTGCGGACCCCCTGGTCAGAAGCCTTCCCCTGCCAGCACCCCCCCCCATGAATTGACCGTTTGTACGGTGCAGATTCACCCCTCGGTAAATGCCTCGGCACCCCTTCTGCCCCCCTTTACAAAGGTCTGGTTACGTCACTGCCAGGTAAAATTATATTTGGGAAATTGATTGACGGAGAAACAATTTAATGGGGATGGTTGAGCGGGAGTCTACAAGACCGTAAGTATGTTAATCTATAGGTAAAATATCCCTGCGATTAACATACTTACCTCTGGTAATTTTATGGTTAGTTTCACAATTTGATTATGTTATGGGTGAGTGTGGGACCTTTATGAGTCACTTATTTGTGACTGCAAGTCTTCTGTAAGTTCTCCAATATGAAGAACATTCGGGAATTAAGGAATTTCTAGATCACTACTAGAATGCACTCCTATAGTTGTTGGACCATATCTAACACTAATCAAAATTTTGACACTGATTAAAAGTGAATGACTCTCAAAACACGAGTCCTGCAAACACTAAGAAGGTAGCTTCCTTCATATTTGAAACTATGTAAACTAGATAGATTCTTTAAAACCACATTACCGCACAGACTTCAACAGTTCATTCAAAGTCCTAAAGTTATTTTGCCACATCCGTATTGAGCTTAACTCGCCTCGTTCTAAATAAGGGAAATTAAAAGTTGATCTTTTCGTTTTTTTGGCTCTGCTTGTGCCAGCTTATAGTACCCAAGTGCCAAGAAAAATGCATTATCTCACATTATCCCTGTTAGACGAAAATGTGTACCAACCTGACGATCACCGTAAAAAGGAGGTAGCGGTATTTTTCTTCTTAGATTTAGGGGCAATTTCCCCAAAACAGGCAGCTGTCCGGCGGTGAGTTTAAAGCGGGAAAAATTGGCATTTAGAGACGTAAGGGAGATAATAAATGAGGTGAAGGTTGTGCCAGAGCCCAGAACGCTGCTCTCGTGATCTTTTCGAAGTGCAACCTTGAAAAAGGACCCAAAAGAAATAAGATCTTGAATCATGTGCCTCAGCTAAGCTGAAATCATCCTCATCTACATATACCATCGCATGGGCAAAACTGCACCTACGATCCAACGGGCCATTATAACTTTCCCTGGAGTTTGTCCTTTTTTGTAGGTGAGGAATAAGGGTGTTCTCACCCACATTGGCATTGTTCCATCTCAATAACAAAATTAATATAGAGTTCTACGTGGACACGTGAGCCTTCTTCCTCTGAGGAAGAGTACTGATCATAACTAGATAAGAAAATGTCTGTTTCCGGGGTGTTAAGCAACCTTTCTGGACAGGAATTCCTCTTTTTTGAAAGCATCTTACTCTTTCCGTGTGGTAGCTGCCAATAACGCAGTTTTTAAAGTAACTTTCATCTCTGCCTTCTTCATGGGTTCAAAGGGGCCTTGGTAACATTTTTTAATGTTAATCCACTATGGTGCCCCCCCCCCCCCCACATTTTTTCTTTCTTTTGGCTTCAATTTACAACCATGCCCGAAGGCAAATAGTTTTCTCTAGTGGGTCCCATGTTTTGCACACCACTGGGTAATCACCTCTTTCTTGATTTGAACTTGGTAGTTGCATATGGCTTGTCTTTCGGCGTCTCTTGCCGTTGTGATGCATAACCTGGGAGGGAAAAATCTACATGGAAAATATTTTTAGGCATCCATCAAGGTGTCATTAGATCCTATAATGTGCATGGAATCTTTGAACCTGGACCTGTGACTAAAAATGCGACTCTGTCAAGTTAAATAAGCTGCGACTCTCGGGGCCTATCAGCTGTAGATTGAAGAGTCTGACAAAGCAATATGATTTCAATTCATTGCTGCTTCTGCTTGATAATTTGTGTAGGTTATTTCATGTTTTGTTTGTAATTCATACCACTGACAATTAGAGTCTATCAGTGACCTAGGGGAGCTACTCTTAGCATAAACGCATCACATTTCTGCAACGCATTTTCAGTTTATCCAGGTCTTTATCTTGATGATGGCTCCACTTGCCTGAGACATAATTGTTCTGCCATATTCCAGCGAGGTGCTCTTTTTTGTCCAGCCAACCATGCCATGTTTTTTGGTAAATTCTTTAGCTGGTGACTACATTTCCCTTCCTCGTGAGGTTTTCCCCACAAAATTCCATTTTTGAGGGAGAGCCTTATCAGACAAGGTGTAACTCTGGGGTTCCAAACCTTCAACTCAAGTTACCATATTAAAATAATATTAAATGAACAGGGACAAAGCACATCTAGGACCATCCACCTAGGAGGCCAAAACAAGATTAAAGAAAGCTTTTAACAAACTATGCAGATGGAACAGTCATCCAAGAAACAAGTATTTGCAGAGTTGATATAGATGTGAATTGGATTATGAACAATCAAGGACCGGAGATTTATCTAAATGGAAAAAGAAGTGGATCTGATTTGGGAAGGTAGTTGATTCAAAATAGGAACAATCCGGTGAAAAAAAATGTGGATTTATGAGATTCCGTTTTGCAAAACCGTGAATAAAAGATGATGGCATCAGAGGAAGCCCTATGGGCGGGATGCCGTGCACTGGTGATTAAAAACAACAAAATTGATCTAAAAAGTAGGCAAGCTCAAGATAGGGTCTTATAAATTGAGAAATCAATCAATAAACCCAACCCAATATTAGGGTTTGCTCATCCCTAAATTAAACTAAGGAAAGAGTGATCAAACCTTGGAGAGAATATTCGATCACTTAGCCGAAATTTAAAAGCCTTCAAAAAAGGGAATGTAATTCAAGCAAAGAAATTCTAACGGCCTATTATAGAATTTGATCGCACGATCAAAAACGTTGAAATTTATACAGGATGATGGCCAAATGCCTTATGTTGTTCGCCATGTTGACCGTCAGTATCTAGGAGTCACATCAATAGAGAAGATGTTACACAGGTGGTGTAACATCGAGATTGATGAACGCTCCAGACTTATTTCTTTCAGTTCAGAACATCACCCATAAGGTGCCTTTCACACAAGTGAGATCATGATGAACAGGCCATCCCAATTCAAGGTATTTAAAGTTGGATACATGACTTATTGTCTATATACCTCCACGGATGGCTGTGGATTGAATTGTGGTCATGTACTCCGTTTGGAGACATGATGATAGGCCAAGATGTTATGCAGCAGCAGCAACTGTTCTGTCAAGTTATACCTGTGTATTTCAGATGACTCAAGCAATGAGCAACGTCTCAGCAAAATCAAGTCATAAAATCTTGGGTGCGTGTCTTCTGACAATCATGCAGATACGTGTGACGGTAGTTAAACCAGATTACGTTGGTTTCAGTTGCACTCTTCATAGGTAGTCTATGATGACAATAAAGAGGAATGGTACAAGAACGTCCCCCTGCAGTACTCAGAGTAAGAGGCTACATCCAACCATGATAACACACTCTGGGATTGTTGCCCAAAGTCCATGATGGCTTCCATTCATGACCCTCCTTCTAGATACCTTATGACAGAGCAATGCAAATTGCTTCTTGAAGTCGATGAACGTGATGGTGAGTGGAGTTGGTAGCTGATAAAGCATGGATGATTTTCCCCTCTAATACTAAAACCATATTTCGATTCATTTTCAGTCTTCTGGTGGGTACAGCATGTGATCTTGTGGCCTGAAGGAAAATGGATTGTATTGCCGGTATGTGGTGGGCCTACCAGGTAGGCACTAAAAAATAAAAATAGTCTCGGGCGATAAAGGTGGGATATCCGGGAGATTGGGAGATAAAATTACCAGAGGTTAGTATATGTTAAAACTGCGGTTTTTTCTATAGCGCCACAAAAATGTTTTATGCGAAGAGCTGCAATGCCTCTACACAGGCCTGCTATGGGCTAAAAATGGTTACATTCATGTTAGAATCCATGAAATCGCCAATTTCACTCTTATATCCAAAATTTGATGAGTCCACCAAAGCTATTTTTAAGTGAATCCAGGAACAATTTGGTAAATGCTGGGCAATGTTTTGTTGTCAATGATGTGTGTTTATAAATACAGTATGGATCAGTATATGTAACATTCGGCATACTGATGATCCGTATCACAAAACAATGCCTTCTACTAGATCAGTTTGTGTAGCATAGTGATTAAATTCATTACTCTGAATAAAAAGGTTACTGGTTCGAATCTCTTGGAAACGTTTGATTTGTATTATATTTTGTTCACAGAAGAAATTGGTACAATCACATATCGAAGTGGCCCAGAATGGAACAAACGATTTGGCAGATCACTGATTACCAAACAGTTCATCACAAACTATTAGGGACATATTTCTGGTGGAACAATACACTGATACCAAGGGGAGAGCTTCAGCACCAAGTTTGATCCAAATTCATTCGATCTAGTTCACGGGTGTGTTTTTCAATATGAATTATAATCACTGAAACATTAAGTATAGGGATTCAAGCACATGCTTATAGGCATAGTCATTGTTTTGCTCCACATCCTCACATCCCAAGCAAGTGTCTACATGGATTTGTCATTGGAATCACTTCTACCAGGTGCCCAAGGAGGGGGTTACAATAAGTGATTGATTTAACTCTTTTAACCTAAAAATAAAAGGGGGTTGGAAAATGTTTTACTGACTAGTACTCAATATTTTACTAGTAAGTAGTCCCTTTTACTCCTGGTGGTTACGTGATAGCACACACACTCTAGAGTATAGTATGATATAGTAGTATCTGTGAACCGAGTTCTAAAATGAATTAAAAAAGTTTTAAACTTAAATCTGGCTTGGCTGATAAAAGTAGCAATTTCTATAGTGCTTTTTGCCAGCCAGAGTATACAAAGGGATGTATATATATGCTGACACGTACTGGTGAATCATCACAGTTCAGGTAATTCAAATGTATTTAATTGAAATGACTTACTGGATAAAAAAAGGAAACAGTGAATTGAAGGGCTACCCATTGTCCTCTCATTGCCCATTGTCCTCTTAATCTAATTGTTACCAATGGTGACAAAGAGATCAGGCCACAAAGTGCTGCAAAAAGGTGTTATTTACTGTATAAAAGACATAAGACCTCAGATTCTTTGTAACTCCATTAAATGAAACTCTATATTGTGTTTGATAGCTACAAAATTCAGTATGATATATTAGTTTTTCAAAGCAATAAACAATCATACTTAGTTTGAAAAGACAAATGGCATTTTAGCAATAAATAGTTTGACTCGCAATGTAGTGCTGCTAGCAGCAAACGCATTTTCATCATGGCGCAGGCTGATGAAGTTTTGTAGTGTTCATAGATTAAGTTTCGACTGACAAATTACAAGCAATATCACTCATACTTTTTGAGACAAATTAAAATTTGGTAAAAATTGACTATTTTCACTGCACTTACAAACGTTGGGCATATTCTAATAGCTCTGTGCACACTGGACAGGCAACAAAAGAGTTCAAAATGGTTAAAGGTTTGGAGTATTATTTGCTCTATTCCAACAAACAACAAGGAAAAAAGCAAGTCAAAATTGCATGTTTCCCTAGATGACTGCGATTGCATATTGTCAAGCCAAAAAAACAATATTTTTTTACACATGTGCATCTTAGACGAGCCCCTGATGACCTGGAAGTTGGTCATTAATCAATCGTGATTGACTCCACGCAGTTTATTGACCATACACAATTTCACTGATTTGGACCTTAGATGGAACATCTGGTGACTTTGGTCAATGGTTTCTTGTCACCAAGGCTCTTTGTTTGTTGAAGAAACATGTTATATTCCAAATCAATTTTCTGTATTTTCCAGGGAAGTCAAGAGATTAAGAAGCGAAAGAGTTTGACTCCACATTTGTCAGAAAATATAATATAATTTGGCTACCAATGACCGTGACCCATTGATCTAAAACCTCTACACTCAGTTGCGATGACACACCCAGTGTTCTATGTTTGAGTTGGAAAGATAAGGATTCATAGCATTAACATCATGGCATGGCATATGAGAAGGCTCATATTATTTAATGCAATGTTTTAAAGGCTTGACTCAGAGATTCGAAATATAATTTTTGGTGGCATAATTAAAAATAGTCCACTAGAACTAAGATAGTAACCTAAAATGCATCAATTTCGAAGTTTGAGAATCGCGATCTTTCATTTTTGATGCAGTAAACATTTATTTACATTTATCGTTTTTGAGGAGTCCAAGAATGTGAAAAATATTGATAACGAATCAATAAATTGGATGATTTACGCCCAATATTTAATTTGTCTCGCTATGAGTTTTAAAATATTGGGCGCGACTGCGTTCTCGCCCAATATTTTTGCAACTCGTAGCTTGACCAATTTAATTTGGTTTATCGTTCCAATTTTATATTCAGGTATTACGTGCATAGGACAACCGTTGTATACCAAAAATTCCGGTCCGGAATTTTATAACACAGTTGTGCTTTTCTATAGAAGGAATAGTGGGGGGCGATTTAGTTTAGCTATTTTCACACAGTTACTATACATTACAAGCCTTCTCACACTGTATATGCAAAAAACATGATTTCTTTAAAGAAATTGACGGCGCCCTCATCGGAAATCCTGAGTCGCCTTTAAATGACCTTTGACCTTGTCCTAAACCATGTCCCTTTAATTGCAAAATCTGCAGTTAAATTAAAAATTGGATCAAGACTTTTTTGGTTTATGAGCCACACTTGATGTACGATGACAAAGGACACGTCCATTGGCCAATTGCCAGTACAATATCCACATTGGCTAAAGTCTTCAGGGGATAATAAGAGTCGATCATATTTACCTCTTTTTAGTCTTTCCTAAAGGCAATTAATAACAAGAGAAATAATATAATAAAATATTAATGAGATGAACATCATTCCAATCATTTAGTTGTTTAAATCCCTAGAATCTTTTCAAACAAACACTTGCCTTGAATATGACAAATGGTTCAACATGGTTGAATGGTGACTAGAAAAGACCACTTTTCTCACCAGACTCAACACCACTAATTGTATTTTTGTGCAAAAATTTTGTGTAAGATTCCTTTTCTGAAATACAGTGGCTTTATCAGAAACAGATTGAGAATAATGACAACACAATACCTAACTAGAATTTCGCAGTTTCTCGGTTTGCGCTCGATATATTAAAAGAATATACTGTGGACCGGCCCTATGACCTTTGACCCTGGCACATGACCTTTGACCTCATCAAACATATGAGGGTGCATGTGCACCTATAACACAAGTTTGGTTCCAATGGAACTTTAAGTTTTCAATTTAGGCATTTTACATTTTTAGGCAAATTTTAACTGACCTCACATGACCTTTGACCTTTCAACGTGGACCTTTGACTTTCATCAACTGAGGATACATTGTGCACCTTACTGACGAAGTTGGTTTCCAATGAAGTTCAACTTTTACAATGGAGGTCAATTTAAAAAAAATAAACAACTTTCTACCCAACACATCCATAAACACACACTTATACACAGACAGTCCACACCATTACATGCACAACCGATTGCTAAGTGGTCATGCCAACTATGCTGGCGGTCCACAAAAAGCTAAATCTGGCAAACCTTCCAACATTAGAACAGACTACTTTGTGACGTTGTTTACAAAAGGGATATTACATTGATGACTGGGTTTTGTCAATACAGACAAGGATCTCTTTGAACTGGGTGCGGGGTTTTTCCTTATCTGAGGATGGTGTTTCTAGAGTTAAGTGTCCCTGTCAGGTTGATTGGTGTACGTCCTGATTTATGCTGATACGAGTGCGCAGAAAAGGAACTTGCTATTTGTTGAGAAAAAAACATGTTTATTTTTTTCTAATTTACAAAAAAACCCATTTTATCAGCTGTACTAAATAAGGACTGCAATATTTGTAAACAATAATTACAACACAATTATGTTAGGCTAAGACCTATGCTTGCATATACTCTGTGAACAGTCGAATTACGGAGTGCATTGTACTGACTTTCAGCGCACTGTAACTGAAAGGCGGCACTGGGTATACACGTGAATCGTCACGTCTAAGTCAGACAAAAAAGAAGTAGTATAATTAGGCGAAATCTGACATTACTGAGTGGCACTCTAACATCAGTCCATGGTTTAGTAGGAGTTGCATGATGGAGTATGCACTTGGAACACTAAGTAGAATTATGGTAGGGATGAGGAGAAAGCTCTGTGGTTGTCCAGCACATGTTACTGTAGTGTCTTTGAAGATGTTGTTTGAAAACAAAGGCAGTGCTAAATGCAAAAAAAGAGTGCCAGTGCAGTTGCACCTATGAGCATTGTCAGTTGCAATTGACGTTCAGCAAATCGGTTGTTTTTCAACTCCAATGCTGACTTTTTAAAATTATTTTTTCAGATATAAAGGACCTGAAATGACCTCTGACAATGGGAAGTGACCTTTAACAGTATAATTACTGATGGTCCTGCAAGTGCACCCATCACCTTGGTTTTGGTTGCAAATTAGTTCAACTTGCTCTCAGCACAACATCAAATGGAACTTGACCTTGGCAAGTGACCTTTTGCAGCACAGATACGTGATGATGGTTCCCAGAGTATACCTATAACACAAGTTGATTGCAAAATGGAGTTGAAGTACAGGTAAGAGTAACAATTTGAAAATGGATAACAAAAGATTACAAGGGTTCAACTGTTACTTCACATTGCCTCAAATATCATTTAACCTTTGCAAGTGACCGTTTGACCCATTACCATAAATGTTCCCACAGTGACACTAGACTCAACTCATTGTTGAAACACCACAGAAAAACAGAAACATTTTTTCACCAAATTGTAAACCCTTTGGCCTTTAAAGGCCGACTCATGGTGATTTGCTCAAATGTACAAACACCCTCCTAGTTTTGGTTAGTTTTTCTATTGATGTATTTGAACTTGTTGTAGTAAAGTCCCCTGTGTAAGTGGACTAAGCTGTTTTTTTTTTTTTTAAACATGGGCCATAAGAATTGGTTTAGCGTTAGCCATAACTTAGGTTGTTTAGAAACCATGGGTTGTTGTCTTACTAATTAGAGTTACAGTTGGATTACTGTGTATATGATGTTAAGTTTACCTTTAGTGTTGTTTACAGTGTTTAGGTTTAACAAAAGCCGCTTTTGAAAATGGCAGCTTTGTGGAAACGTTTTATATTGTCCGTTTGTACAGAATGGCAATTATTAAATATTCGATGGGGTGGGGTTGATAACAGAACAATGAATGTCCGAAGTAATATCAAATATTGCACAGGTCGAGAAGGAACAGCTTGTCTTCGGGCAAGGTAATATTTTATGTTACCAACCAAAAGAAAACCAATGCATGCCAATATTTTTATCATTATACCACAGAACTGACCTTGCCAAAACGTTTGAAAATGCATCCACACACATTAAACAGGCTAACTCGTCTTTACGCGATGCGTAAATATGTTCCCCGCCGAATGTCGCGAGCAAAGACAACACCGAGAGAAAGGAGAAGAAAAGAATAAACTCTTTTACCCGAAATCTTGCCTAAAACAAGTAAAAAAAGAAAAAGAGAAAAAAAACCTACGTGGAATCTACATCTTACCCGGTCTGCCCATCCTCCTAAACGCACACGCAACAATATTTTTCATGGCATCCCCTTCGACCACTCACTACAATGCCCTAAACTCCCTTTCTCCGATTAACCTTACCTCACCATGTCATGTTATTCTACTCCGTCCCCCCATTTCCCCTGGCTACAAACATTCATTTTACGCATTCATAAACATTATCACCATGAAAGATCTCACCTCGACGTTCTTTGAGTTTATATCCTTCAGTTTATTAAATACCATGTTTCTGTTTTAGGTTTGGTTACAAATATGTACACATCGGCAGGGAATGCCAAAATTATAATAATCTATACCACCAAAATGAGCAGAAAAACAAAATAGAAACAAAAAAGGTAAAATCAAACAAAAATGAAAGAAATAGAAGAAGAATAAAATTACACAAAAACACAAACAAAAAAAAAACACTCCGCCACAGGAGAATAAGGAAAAGGACAATGAAAAACAAAAGGGGGAAAGAAAAATAAAAGAGACAAAAAAATCAGGAAAAAAAATAACGCGAACAAAAAATAAAAAAGGACAAAAAAGAAAGAATCCAAAAAAAGGAAACAACTTAATAGACAAAAAGAAGACAAAAAGAAACGTGCAAACAAAAAGACAAAAAAATAAGTCTCATGCCAATGACACAATCATAGAAAACCGAAAACGGCGGAAATACAACAGCCATATACAAAACAAGGAAAAAAAATGAAGACAAAGATCTCCAAAATACCAGTCAAGACAACACAAAACTTACAAAGACATACCGAAAGAGGACAACCCGGAAAGGTTCCCATAATGCCCATAACGCAGCAACATGAACAAAAATAAACAAAAGGCACCAAAAACAAACATCACAAACGGATCTCCCAAACACCCTGCAAACCACCCACCCCCTCTCCCCAACACCCACCCCTCCCAAAAACACGCAACACCCCCCCCCTTCCAACACCCCACAAACCCCACCCCATCCCCTATGGACATAGTAGGTTAATGTAGCGAAGGAATTTTGCATGTCGACGTACCATTCAGAGATTACAGCAATATGCCATATTTAATTAGCTCATTGCATAATACGCGCATAATCACATTAACTTTCATCTATTGCAAATCCCCATAGGGCATAGTTAGTCTCAGTCGCAAATGAATTTTTGCATATCCAATTTACCGTTTCAGAGATACAGCAATTAGCATATTAATTAGCTCATTTGCAACCTACGCCGTATATATCACATACTTTATAAATTGCACAAAGATGTTGCCCAATGCTATTCGTTAATGCAGCGCAGGAATTTTTAATATCCGATGTACCGTTTGAAAAAAATATAGTAATTACGCTGTTTTGCTATTAATTAGCTCATTGGCATACTCAATTTGCCTGAAATAGCCCTAAAATCAAATCAGGCTGAGAACTCTTCAGCCCGCTTCTCCAACAAGGACATTCATATACGCCTTACAGGAACTCCAGAGGAAAACTTGTACAAAGGCCTTGCAGGGAGATTTTCAATAAAATTATGCAATTAGATACTAATTAGCCTATTTTTATGCCCACAAAACAATCAGGTCAAGAATCATCACAAACCCCGCTTCTTTCCAACAAGTTGCCTCATTGTCGCCCTGACGGAAATCAGATAAATCATGTACCAACCTGTGTAACCTTTTTTATCACAGACGGACCAACGGACGGACGAAAAACACCAGAGGTACGAAGGACAGACGGCCGAACGGAGGGGACGATGCCTCATTTTATAGTCCGTTCGAACTTGTTCGGAGGGGGGACAAAAATGGCAGTATTTGCTTGACAATTGCATGATTTCAGCGCCAAATATTTTGCATCTAGTTAGGTTGGTAGTGCAATACCACACAGGGTATTGATCCATGCAGAAGAAGAACTTTGGCGCATTATAATAAATTATGGTTTGAAATGGGGTACACTCACTAATTAAGTGCAAATAGTGGATTATAACAGATGTGAACATGAACGACACGGACATAACGAACTGGTTGTGACTTAGTAAATTTGGATTTTTGTTAATTGTGTGTCATGTTTTGACTAGGTAATAATTGCAGTGACATAGTATGAGTTGGATTATGAACTTGGACATGATATCCATTTCTTCTCGATCTCAGCAATGTTGGAAGTGCAAATTAAGGTAAGAAGATCACCATAAATATGCACTAAAAAAAGAAAAAGCTTAATAAGAAAAACTGCTTAAAAATACTTGATTTCAAGCTCCTTGTACATTTTGGCATGCGCCCTGTAGTCAAACAGAACCAGCATAACACACGCCCAAAGTAAAACCCCGGGGGATCAGTCTTCAGAGGACAAGGGGGTGGGTAATCCGTGTCCAAGGACATCCACGTAAAAGGGTAGTTTTTTCCCGGATTCAGGCACGTTACGTACGTAACGTTAAAAGGGTCAAACAATCACCCAAAATCAAGAAACAGGTTTATATTTCTAAATGAGGACTTACGCATTTAGGGTCTCCATATTCATTTCAGATAAAAAAAAATTAAAAAAGTGTTTCCGGAAAGTCTGTACTGCCTTCAAACCTGTGCTTCAAATCCCAATTTCCACAAGAAACATTACACATGATTTAGTACACGCACATGGTTTGAGATTGAGACATGACGACTCCTTTTGTGATTGCCTGATTTATGTCGCTTAAATGTTTCTATCTCACGTATTTATTTTATTATACAATGGCTATATAGCCAGGACAAGCCCATAGTGAAAATAGCCACTTAAATTAAAGGGATGCCCATTAAAAAACACACAAACATAAGAAGGCAGCCCTAAAACCAAAGTGAAAAGGAAATGGGGATGAAAGGAAAAAAAAAGGGACCAGACGGAATGGAGAAAATAAAAAAAACCTAAGAACCCTAGCTACAAGATATGGAGGCTAACAGCGGCTTAAAGGCTTTTAGGGAGGTGCCCTTTACAACATCCTCGGGCAGGCAGTTCCATAATGTGGGAGCAAATGCTTACAAAGACCTTTTGGCAAGCGAGAGCCTGCGGAAGGGGATCAAGAGAGAGGGCTATGAAGATTGCGAAGGAGGTCTAGGTGCGACTTGAGGGTTAGGGAAGAGCAAAGGTGGTTAAGAATCTTGAAGAGATGGGCACAGGACAGCAACGTCACGGGGCTTAAGGATTAAGGGAGGGAAGATTGAAGCAAGGAGGAGATCTTCACCATGGGAGAGATTCCACGACTGGAGAATGACTCTGCGGGAAATCGCATGAGTCTGAGAGTATTCCAACCTGTTGGTTAGAGTGATGTTTAAAGGATGCCAAGTGACACTGCCGTACTCAAGGATCGGTTGAACCAACAGCAAAGGTACACAAAACGGCGTGTGGTAGGGGAGAAGGCGTTGTTGAAAAGCCCCTACCTATGGATATAGCCTTGGGTTGTTATTGGGCTTCTTGCCAGATTATAGTCCACGTGCACATTCCAGGAGAAAATTTTCAGAGATGTGAATTACAAGGGAATTGACAGAGGAGAAAACTATTTTATGGACTGGTTATTCATGGCGAGACAGGACGTGGGAAAGGGTTTTTTCTGGTGGGAAATGAAGAGTTAGTCTTGCGGGGCATGGCAGTGAGATGTCTGTTGGTAAACCAGTTATGAATAGATCAATGTCTGCTTGAAAGCTGGTCATACACTGTCATGGTGATGGTTTGGATAGGTAGGGTGGTTGGTTGTATCAGCATAAAGACAACCAATGAACTGTTGAGAGAAAATGATGAATAGACAGATCATTGATATAGATAAGAAAGAGAGTGCCCACGACAGCGCCCTGGGAACACCAGACCAGAACAGGGAAAGGATCCAAGAATGCCATGAACGGAAACAGACTGTGTACGGCCGGAAAAAGGAGGACCTAGGACCTTAGCCAGCAAAAAGGGGACCAGCGATCCCAGCAGAATGGAGTTTACGCAAAAAGAAAGAGGGCCCACATGGGACTTTGTTCAAAGGCCTTACTTAGAGTCGAATAAGGCTACAGGCACACACTTTTTTCCGACTTTCAAGATGCTCATTCCAATCATTAGGGCGTGAGGAGGCCACATCGGGGCAGTGGCGACTTCGGAGAAAGCCAAATTGATGCTTGGTTAAACTTTGATTGCGATTAGATTAAGATGAGAGAAAGGATGTGCTTGTGGATACCTTTCAACATCTTGCAGGACATTGGTGTAATGATATGGGACGGTAGTTAGTGGAAAACATTGTTTGTAGTTGACAATCACAAGACTTGAAGATAGGAATGACCCTAGAGAAAGCTGCCATGCACTGGGTTGTAACACCAGTGGAGATGGAAGATTAAAAGATCCTTTACACAGAATGGATGTGAAACAGCACTAGCCCACAATTCTAAGCATCGTAAACTGTTATGCAAATCCACACCTCTGCGTGAGTGTATTTAGCTTGCGAATAAGGCTTCCCGTCTCTCCGGAAACTACATCTGAAAGGAGAAAGAGGTAGAGGTAATTTAACTGGGAGCAGAAAAAGTTGGGGGCAGCATCACGGTTGTGAAAACACTCAGAGAAAAAACTGAATCTGGAATGAGATTGGCGATCTCTCGAGAGGTGAAGAGGAACAATTTTCCCTTGTAATTGCTGGTATCAGGAATGTGGGGCTTGGCCGGACCGCGGCGGACTTGACATAGCCCCAGAAGGATTGGTGGGAGAATCATTATTCAAGAGGCTGGCAAAAACAGGTTTGCTTGGCAAAATTTTCAAATGGTTTGATGAGAGAGCATTCCGGCTAGCTTATATTTGAGATAAATATCAGTTTTCAGAGTTTTTTTCCATTTGTTGGAACAGTGCATGTTTTTTCTAAATTTCATTACCTGGGCTCAGAGTTGAGCCATGGTGGGTCTTTTGTCTTGAACGGACAGAATTTGGGGAATACACTCAGACATGGTTTCCATGGAAAAAAAAGGTAGAAGTTATCCCAAGCGTTAGTATAGAACATTAAAACTGTCATCAAAAACTATACCTAGACATATCTTTGTTGCCGCCATCCCAGTCAGCTTTTGTTGTAAACCAAATGGGTTACCAACATCAGGTTGAGGATCACGTAGGGTGAGAGTTGAGATGACACTGAATGACATTGGTGACTGGCACAAGCGGGGGAAAGGTGGTTGACATCGCTAATTAATGAATATCATTTGGTAAGTATATGTGATAAATAAGAGAGTGACCGGGATTGGTAAAGAATGTGGGCGCGAATGAGACATGGGCTGAGACACACCCATGAATGACTGCATTTAAGTCCAGTAATCATTGAACACGGTAATGGGATTGGTTCTAACAAATTGAAATTTGAAGTCGCCATGACAATTATCTTGGTATTGAAGGGAAAGCAGCTGTGACCTGGGCCATACTGGAAACTCAGATGAGGGAGAATGTTAGGGACGGAAAGGAGGGCGGTAGGTAGGTAGGTAGTAGTAAAGGCATAAATTCAAGATCACATTTTTCAATGGCATTCAACCCAATATTTCACATTTGCATTGTTTATGTTAGGACATAAACGGGGTTTCAAAGAGTGATGAATTTAGTAAAACATGCACACCACCACAGCGTGATGGCGATCGTTTCTAAACACCAGGTAATCGTTATTGAAGGGAAAGTTCCACATCTGATTATGTTAGATCACTTACCCATGAAACGGGACACTGTTTTAGCAATTAAAACTCATTTAAAATTTATTAAAATGTTTTTTCTGTTTTTTAATATTTTATAATTCTGTACAATTTAAAAAAACTTTTGGGGACGTAATTTTGGGTTGCATAATTGCGCGGATGGAGGATGTAATTTTCAGGGAAATGCAGATTTATCGCTGCCCTTCAAATGCGGAAAATAACGTTTTCTAAATGCGAATTCTCCCGGATCCTTTAGCCAATTTAAAGGAAATGTCTTGAAAACTAATACCTACAAGATTTCCGATACGACTCTGAACACCGGAAATTTTTGATTAGTTCAAATAAAACCTTACATGCAAGAACTATATTTTATTGTTTTATACCGTCGATCATTGGGCCTATATGAATTTTTTTAAAGTTAAACCTATTTCACAATACCAAATTGTTTTTATCAAATTTGCAATGGAGAAAAGTGTTGGCATGGGTTCCGCACTTCGCGCGAGAGAGAGCGGCACCCCCCCGCCCCACCCCCAAGGCCACTACGATAGGATTGCTCTGGGACACCTTTACCCATCAAGTTGTTGGACAGGGGAGAAGCCCAGGGAGCGACCGGGGAGGGGGCGAGAGGAAAGCACGGAACAAAGGGCAAAGGAGGGGCGAGCAAATGGTACGATGAAAAGGTACCACTTGCGTTTGGAAGTGAAGATTGCATTCTAGCGCAATGGCAGCTCAGCAGCCCCATATCGTCGAATTTTTTGATAGTTTGTGCCTCGTCATGTGAATTGTTGGATACGACACTGAGCTCAAAAAGCATCCCCCCTTTTTTAAATACCTTTCCTCGGTTACATATCCTGCCGCTGAAAACATTAACTTTCCCCAATTTTTTTCTGGGAATTACACCAAGCTCAGACAAGCCTCTCTGGTGTCCAAAAAGAAATATGGTTTTGGGTGTTTGTTCACGTAAAAAAGGGTAATAATATAGCATCAATTCCTTGCTTAGGGTAGGGAGAAAAGACAAATACTTGTTTAGGGGTACTATGCAAAATTGCGCTACTGAAACTTGTTTAGGGGCATATTCCATCAAGTACTGTTTGGGGTAGCAAATTGCGCTGCTGATACGTTTAGGGGTGAAAATTCGAGTTTCGAAAATACGTATTAGGGTGCTTGTTGTGATGCTTGGACACGGATGATACCCTTGTCATTGAGGAGTGGCCCCCCCGGGAGTTAAATAAACCCAGCAGAATGAAATGCTACGTAGTATGAGGTGTGAACTTAAAGGTGCTGTTCAGAATTTTGTCTATGTGTTCTCTACTTGATATGAGAGCATGACACGTGTAACACTGACCATAAAACTACAGTTGGAAACAAACTTGCGGTTTTGAGGCTAGACACGATAATGCACTAGATGCAATTGCCCTATTCACTACTGTGAAATATTGATGGGTGAAAACCCCAAAAAATTAAAAACGGTAGTTTTAGTTTTTATCTGTATCTGAGAATTGAATGGATTTGAATGAAAGCTGAAATTTCAGGACGACAATGAGAAAAAATATGGCCTATGTCATCCGATATCAAAATGATACTACTGCTGGGTAAATCTGGGGGTCCCAGAGACGATCGTAACAAGCCCTTGAAAAGTACAGTTTAACAGTGCTCAGGGAGATAGCCCACAAGTATCCTAACCATATTGGCCATTTCTTTTTTCAAACAGGGTTATCTGGAGACGAAAATGAAGATGACAGGAGTGTTGCGTAAAACCAACAACAAAATTGCGCTACTAAAGACAATTAATCCAATTGCACCGCCAACACAAAATATAATCTACTTCTGAATAATACGTCTTTATCTTTTTTTGTGTGCGTGCACACACTTTGGGAAGGGCCTCTCAACTATTTACATTAACCCATTACATAAAGAAAAGGAACACAAAATAGAATATTGCGATGTTAATTTTATGATATTTACAGAAATGAACAGTTTTTGTGCTGTTTTTTGTTTGTTCTAAGTTGTAGTTCCAATCAGATAACATACTATACATTGTTAAAATGTTTCAAAAAATACTCTCGGCATAAGGTTCAGAGTTTATTTACCGTGCGCGAGAGTGAAGTGAGTCAACACGGAGTGAATGCCGGATTGGCTTGTCGAAGAGGTCGGCTCCTAATTGTTAATCGCCGCATGAGGACTACCATAGACTCCGCCCCTTTTATGCAGATAGTACGACCGATTGAGCGTGCCCACTTGAACACATTCTGGCAGCAATTTATGTGGTACAAAACAGATATTAGTTTAGGATTGAAAATCCATAAGAGAGATAAGTCTCTCTTCTATCCCCACGGGTGTTAGAACTAAAAAAGTCAACCAAAAATTTAAACCAAAGCCTGTATATGACTTTAACCTTTTGACCTATGGACATGTACATCATGACATTGCTATGTGTCTATATGAGGATCCCAAGGTCTAAGTTGGAAAGAAATTTGATAGTTCACCTTTGTTTTGGAGCCACTCTTGTTTCTGGATGAGACGGTGGGTTACAGATGGCAAACAATCGACAAACATTACTTGCTCCATTTGTTGAAATCATACCTGTTTATTGATGTGTAATTTTTAACCAATGTGTTTAGCTATCTTGTTTTTGCATTTGTTTTGTAATGCGCCTTGATATTTCATGATTTGGCGCAATATAAATTTTTGTATGTATGTATGTATGTAACATTCAGGGATAATAAAGCCATGGGGATGAAAATGGTCCCACATGTATTAATCCAAGATGCAATATTTACACGATTCCTATTTATAACATATGGAACCAATCAAACACAAACTGACCAAGTAACGTTAAAGGATATTATGTATATTAACTATGCTTATAAACTGCATGTGTACTTGATTTGCTGTACCCGTATACATCACACACAAATCAGACAAAATATAACTCCTAACTAGTATCATTTGTACAATGACTTTATTTTTTCCAAGAGAGGATTGACAAACATGTTACATGCTGTTGAGTCCAAAAATACTATGGTACAATAATTATAGTTTCATGCACCATTAGTAGGACTATCACACGTATAATAGGGATGACCACAGTGCCCAATAAAACTACTAGAACTGGTTTTTACTGTGTAAGTGCAATCACCCATGCATATCGCATGCATCCATGCACTTAGTTGTAAGTCTATTGAATATTATATTATACAAATATTGACTGCTCATGAGGAAAATGGTGCAAAATAACTACCCGAGGTGACTGAAGACCGTGGGCCTACTATTTTCCCGAGACCGAAGGGCCTACTATTTTCCCGAGACCTTTGGTCTTGGGAAAATAGTAGGCCCACGGTCTCCAGTCACCGAGGGGAGGTATTTTGCACCATTTCACCGAGGAGAGGTATTTCGCACCATTTCACGAATATAGAGCAGTCAATATTTGTTTTATATAACATATAAAAATATTCTGTCATTTGAAAAACTTCCAAGTCTTAGTCTAGTTATGGTTCAATTCAATCGTGGCACTCTCCCACAAATTTCTCGAGCTGCTCTAGAAATATGATTTGTTTTACGGTATGCACTATCTACAGCATTGAGATTTCAACGGAAATTGCCCAGCGGTTAAATGTAAACACGCAAATATCAAGCAGATGATATGATTGATGCAATGTCAGAGGTCGGGGCGCTGATCGGGTCAGATTAATCACCGTGAAGCACGGGCGATGCAAGATACCAATGCAGGGAAAAAAGTTCCCATAAAAACTAACTTTTTCCCCGTGATGGGGGAAATAGCAGGAGGGAAAAAAGTTCCCATAAAAAACTACTAAATTTTGGGGAACTAGTCTCAAATATTTTATGTCACATGATATAGTATCCACCAATCAAATGACAGAAATATTTTTATGTGTTACATAAACTGCATTAATAAATTTCCATAAATCTGAGCTTGTTAATTGGATAAATATCACTCACATGATTTTAAAGAGTATATGATTTTGATGAAGACGTGTGCAAGGTACTATTTACATCCGTAGATAGTACCTCCGAGCCGTAAGTAGTAGCTGGCTTTGTGATATTGCACCTGCGCGTAATGCAGCGAGAGGTACTGTTGACACACGTAAATAGTACTTGAGGTTCTGAATCTCGCTGTTGTCTAAAGGCGACCTTGCATTGAGCATTGAAAGACATCGGTGACATCAAGTAGGCCTACTATCGTAGCCCCTCAGGAAAATAGTAGGCCTACTTGATTTCACCTCCGGCTAATAGTTTCAACCAGTATACATGGCAGTATATATTTTGTCACTGGGCAGGAAAAACCTCATATGTAATTTTAAAGGTCAAATGCAAAACCTCATATGTGCAACTTCGGTAACATGGACAAACCAACCTATTGTTCAGTGTTTGGTCAAATCAACTTGGTGGAACTGATGAGGTGATGTTTAAAGAGACATGAGGAGATTTCCAAAAAGCAGCGCCCCCAATTTTTTTCGAACCCGGGTTTTTTTTGCATATTTGGAATGCTTTCCAATGCATTAGATCACACCTGAAGTGAATAAGCCGAATACGCTGTCTTTATGTAATAATATGATGATTTAGTACTTTTTGTCGTGCACGACAGAAAGTCAAAGCACGGTGTTCTATGGGGACAATTATGATAGTCAGGCAAATTCAAAACAAGGTTTGCTGTTTTCTTTTGTACTTGTTTGTCCAATAAACCTTCGGAACATTCTTGGTAGGTGGTCTACAATCGATCCTGTGCAATTTGAGAGAAATTCGTATCCTAAAAAAATCTCCTGTCACTTTAAAGAAGTGCGTAAGATCTATTTTAAGTATTTTGCGATACTTTGCAAAACGACAATATCGCCAAACGGGTCGTTTTGTCAGTGTTACCGATAATGCACATATGAGGTTTTTCCTGCCCAACAATGATTTGCATAACACACAGCTAGGCAAGCAACTCAAATTGCCAAATTTTGACCAAAAATAGTTTCTGAAATTGTTCCTTAGCCCAGTGATAAACATATCAACATATTTGGTTCCCAAATGTTTTCCTCATCTAAGGATCATCTGGAAAAGCTGAAATTATTGATGCAAATAAATGTACAAGTTGCAACAGGTGCTTCCATGTCATTCCTGTTTGTACAGCAATTATATTTCTATAAAATTGAACTACTTTTGAAAAAACAATGTATTGGGGTCCAAGGGATTGAACAATGTTTACCATTGGGCACACACATTCTCACACCATATCCCTTTTTTCATGTTTTCAGTCCATTCATAAATATGACCAACTACCTCATGTGTTTTGAAGCATTTTGAAGTCAAATGATGCAGTTTGTTTTAAATCTTTTATTAACGGTCTTGTTCCTGGATTTGTATGCTCTATGATCACCATATTGTGTGTCTCACAAGTCAATCCATGTATAAAGAAATGTCACTATTTTTTACATACTGCATCCTTACACCTAAATTTGGTTATTCTCTCATGACAAATTGACACATAGAAAATGCCTGGAATGGTTTAAAATAATAAATTAATGAGAAAAAAGGACCGTAAAGTTGAAGGTTGTGTAACTAGTCTTATCAAATTACTGCAATGGTGTAGAGGGTACTCTATTTTCTTCTGGAGGTTCCACAATGAATCTAAATTTTGCCCTTTGTCTATCCCTCTTAACAGAAAATGGGATCCATTTTTTACCCTAAAATTGCCCAAAATGTATAATTTTGTTCCATCTCTACAGTTATACTAAATTTGATATTATTTTCCAAGGTGACAATATCTAGGATATCTGACCCAAGCCTACGCCAAATTTGTGTTTGAAAAAGGGCAATTATTACATCAGTGGCACATCTTGTACTAACCCCCCCCACACACACACACACACACACATTTGGCAATAGCCTCAGGTTTTGAAAATGTGTAGGCATGTAGGCAAACAAACTTTGCATTCTTGCTTCATAATTAGTCTTGTTTTCAGCACATTTCCCGCTGTTAGCTTCCACCCTTAGGAACCCTATACACTCCTGCCGCATAAACAAGCAGCTGTTCTCTGACTTTGCGATCCAGAAATTGACGGAGTTCGTGTTCAGACAGTTCTGATCCACTGGAACCTTGCATGGCAAACATCTTGAGCATGGAATGAATCCGTTCTAGTGGTAGACTCCCTAGATTAGTTAACATACCCACAATGTAGGACCAAAACACCTGGGCAGAGAAAAAAGAATACAAAAAAAATTGGTGTGAGATTTATTCCTAAATCAAAATCACTTTAGCAGATTCAACCCATCGTGTCACCTCTAGTACTTTTCCGAAGGTATTGGCATTGAATGAAGGGATGTGCAGTGGACGGAAACTAAAATTCCACGCTAAATCTATTGAAACATGTAGTCCCAGTAGCAGAGAAAAATCAATTCTGTGGTTAATGAAATCACTCAAGTCAATGTAAATGCATTTAAAGCTACATTACTAGTGACTCTCAATACATACTTCCTAATCGTATTTGCTTCAATGGTATTCAATGTAACAGGCAAGTTGAATGTTACCGACTTTTGAGCGCCGTGCTTTGGATCCGAAGGGACACATAAGTCTTTAGACTCTATGTAAACGTGAAAGGCCAGATTATCTCAGTTCGGTCATGAAACAGGTGAGTCGGGCCACATATTCTGCCTCCTCTCCCAACTAATCGACGCTGTCCAAAACTTTTCCTCCGGTTACACGATGGGTTGAATCTACTATGATGTAATATATTACTCCACACCGATTTTCATGTTAATATTTATTATTGTAATGTATATCTTATCATAGTCTTATAATTATATTTCATTTCTACCAAACTACTTGTGTTCCAAAACCACAAATCTGCGATGTACAGGCGTCCTGTTTGTATGGCGGCTCAAAAACGGAATTGATGAAAGGGATGGTCGACAGGGTGTGACCCTGGGTCACTGGCACTGGTCGAGTCCTTCTCTTTTTAGGGGTGTGCTAAAATGGTATTTTTGGCATTTCACTTCTCAGAAGAAAAATGCATTGTGTCATCAGTCCAATTGGTGTAAAGGAAATCAGGTCAGTGTAATGATTTATGTTTTTATAAAACAAACTTAGGGGTTCACACCTCCCGCACTCCACCCTCGCTTCATAGCATATAGAACCGCTATAATCAAATAAAACCATTGATAAATGTTTTCGGAAATGAATACATTCAAGGGTTCGCGGTGCCTTTGTGAGGGAGAGGGACCAACCTTTTCGCTCACACCCACCCGAGTCAACCCCCCCCTTGATATATGAATTTCGATGGAGAGACTTTACATAATTGAGTCAAACAAAAAACGTAAACGCATCAACTATGTCTTACTCCTTTTAAGCCCAATCTCTTATTTTGGCTAGCATTATAAAAGTGACCACTTTACAAATTCCACAATGTTTTCTAATTACAATTTGTATGAGAAAATGTGTTTTGGAAGCAAACATTGCCATTTGTTCAGAGCTTCCGCCCGATCGGTGAGGAACCGTCCCGCCCACCCTCCGTGCCGCTTTAGATATGAACTCTCCCATGTTCATGACTTATGGTTTGATAACATAAAACGTCTCCTTAACTTGTTTTTTTTTACTTTTTAAGGCGCTTTGCTCTTATATAACTATAATGTTGAAACCTTTTGGGCTAATTTCAATTGTTCCACCTCATCAATCTCTCACAAGAAAGTGATTGCATAAAATGAACATTGTAAGGATTCCGCGCTTCACTCTGAAGGGGCAACCTCTCCCACATCAACCCCTGCCGCTTCATATATAAACTCTCCAAGTATCCCGTGACTTGTGGTTTGTTCAAATAAACGCTTACGCCATTATTACTCAATTTTGACGTTGATCTGAATGATCCATGATAATGGAATCTTTTGCTAATTTCAAATTGTTTCAAATTTTCAAGAGAAACATACTTGGAAATAACATTGCAAGGGTTCTGCGTCTTCTTCGCGAAAAAGCACCTATTCCCATCCACCCCTAGCCCCTGCCGCTTTATTTTATATCTATTACTATATTCATTATAAAGTGATCCTTTTGCTAATTTCAAATTTTTTCATCAATTGGGCACGAAGAAAACGTGCTTGGAAAATAAACATTGCAGGTTTCCGCGCTTCGCGAGGAAGGGTAACCACCCCTCGCACCCACCCCCACCCCCTTATCATTAAAGTCCTTAATCATTTTTAAAATATTCTATTGTCGGCCTCCAGCTTTGTTTTCTAGACAAATGTAAGTTCCAGGCGCGCTATGTTTAAAACTTTCAAAAAATGTCATCATGGCTTAGGCGTATGTTGATAAACTACTAAATATTAATAAAACATTCGAAAATTTCGCCCCGCAAGGGAAATAGGTAGGCCCCACCCACACCGTACGCCCAATTAAACATGCTTCCGACGGGCCCGATGCCCTCCCACCCCACATTTGGCAATACCCAGTTTTGAATGTGTAGGCATGTAGGCAAACAAACTTTGCATTCTTGCTTCATAATTAGTCTTGTTTTCAGCACATTTCCCGCTGTTAGCTTCCACCCTTAGGAACCCTATACACTCCTGCCGCATAAACAAGGGGCAGCTGTTCTCTGACTTTTTGCGATCCGAGAAATTGACGGAGTTCTTGTTCAGAAGTTCTGATTCCACTGGAACCTTGCATGGCAAACATCTTTAGCATGAATGAATCGTTCTAGTGGTAGACTCCCTAGATTAGTTAGCATACCCACAATGTAGGACCAAAACACCTGGGCAGAGAAAAAAGAATACAAAAAAAATTGGTGTGAGATTTATTCCTAAATCAAAATCACTTTAGCAGATTCAACCCATCGTGTCACCTCTAGTACTTTTCCGAAGGTATTGGCATTGAATGAAGGGATGTGCAGTGGACGGAAACTAAAATTCCACGCTAAATCTATTGAAACATGTAGTCCCAGTAGCAGAGAAAAATCAATTCTGTGGTTAATGAAATCACTCAAGTCAATGTAAATGCATTTAAAGCTACATTACTAGTGACTCTCAATACATACTTCCTAATCGTATTTGCTTCAATGGTATTCAATGTAACAGGCAAGTTGAATGTTACCGACTTTTGAGCGCCGTGCTTTGGATCCGAAGGGACACATAAGTCTTTAGACTCTATGTAAACGTGAAAGGCCAGATTATCTCAGTTCGGTCATGAAACAGGTGAGTCGGGCCACATATTCTGCCTCCTCTCCCAACTAATCGACGCTGTCCAAAACTTTTCCTCCGGTTACACGATGGGTTGAATCTACTATGATGTAATATATTACTCCACACCGATTTTCATGTTAATATTTATTATTGTAATGTATATCTTATCATAGTCTTATAATTATATTTCATTTCTACCAAACTACTTGTGTTCCAAAACCACAAATCTCACCTGCTCGCATGGTCACTGGATTTAAACTGAACTCAAATGACCTTATGACCTATGTAGGTGACCTCCAATGTAACCACTAGATGTACAAGGTCATGTTACATATTTGGTCTTACTTTGATTACAATTGGAACTATACCCTCTTTAAATGGGAACAAAGTGGAGAACCTTAATGAAATAGCACACACATATGCATGCATAGTCAATTTGACTAGCGCAAATAATTACACTAGAGTATTTGACATGAGATCTCAAATGTCAATATTTACATATCATGTACATTTACATAAAACTTTAAAAAATAAATAGAGAATAATTTTAACCAATTTAAAAGCAAAAACCTCAAATGACCTTTATATGACCAGTGAATGCCCTATAGGATTTGCTCCTAAAGAATCATTCTGAACAGTGGTAAAATCTATCTGTAGAAGAAACAGACTGTAATTTAAACATTTTTCAATAATGACTTTGAACAAATCCAGATAACAATGGATCTCTTATCCCCAAAGAGCCCCAAATGACTCAAATTGTATTGATTATTCTGATTAACTTTGGAGAAAGTATATCTATTTCTGTAAAAGTGGCATTTTTTCAGCTACAATCTAATATGATCACATATGCCCTCAAGATGCAAGAACTATTTTAATCATTTTTAAAATGACATCATATGACCCCTAATGATGCCTAAATGATCTTTGACCTTTATCCATGAACACCCCTCAATGATTGTTCTGAGCAACTTTGATGAATACCCATCGATGTCTGTTCAATATGCAGCATTTCATTTGATTACACAATGTCCTCCAGTATTGACTTACAGTCTCCTTCGCCTATCACTTGCTACATTCACTGCATTGATCCGAACAAACCTCTATTAATATTTGCCAGCAGAAACTGAAACAAAATCTTGCTCGCTTACTAGTTAAGTCTAGTTATGCAAGTTGCGAAACTCGCTGTAGCACTGCAGTTCCGTATAAGTGCATAAGGGACTCACATTTTGTGAAGACGCATGAGGCGTGCAACAGAATGAAATGCAAGCAACAAAAAAATGCACACTGAATGGAACAAAAATGCACGGTATGTGAAGCATTAAATAGATCACTTATTGAATGACATGTAACCTATAATCCTCCAATGAAATGACAAGGATCTACTTAAGTGTTATATAAAGTCAACATTTAGGCCTAGCCCAGGCTAGGCTAGGCCTAAGTTATTCTAAGCCCTGGGCTTGGCCATGGCCATGGCATGCCTTAGCCTAATCAAACTCATGATTCTTAAGTCTGATGAGCCTAATGAAAAGGATTTACTTAGATGTTTTACAAAACAAATGATTTTTTTTCCATTTGTGCAATGGAAACGATATTTCCATTTGTTGAAAGATGAAATGTTCCATTCAACTCAGCTTATCCTTGTTGAATGGAGCATTTGATCTTTCAACTCATAAAATGTTCTTGCCATTGCATTCATAAAAACATTCAATGTATAATATTGTTGAAAAAAAAGTTTGGACATTCCTCTTACATTGCCACAGATAACACAATATTCTTTAAAAAATCATAATCCCAACCTGTAATTCTTCTTCCCGCTGATCTTTAGCCGATGCCCATGGCCCGATTCGGCCAAAATCATCATCAAATCTATCCATCATGACAACACTGGCTACCAGAAAGGTCCTCCTCGCTGCTCCTCACAAGAACAAAAGTGTCATTGGACTCCTCCTTAGTATTCCCTGGCTCCGCCAAAGCTATCATTAACTCTGAGGCTGTGCTAGGAAACTTGCTGACACCCTCTTAGTTCCTTCAATTGTCCATTTGGCTAGGAGATGGGAATGTAGGTTGTTTTCATTTAATTCAACAAAGCAGAACATTAAAATTAACACATTCACTGTTGTACTGGTTAACTCTTCAATGGAATTGGCTATTGTAGATGAAATTCCACAAAATTCTGCCTTTCACAGTTTTCTAAAAAGGCAACATCGAGTTGGTCAGATTTGAGGGCATAAACTTGTTAACAAAACAGTGACCCAACAAGTTGTTTTTGTTGTTTGTTTTTTTTTTTTTTTTATGACCAACCGAATTTCCACCAAATTTGACACAAAATAGTTGCGTATCTTGGGGGTACTTTTGGGGCGTCAAAAAACCGCTCATTTTCGGCTATTTTGAGGTCCTTCCGCAGCTTCCTTCCGCCCCAGGGTTCCCCCTCAAAATGCCAGGTCTGGACACAACCATGACAAATAAAGGAAATTGATTTCATTAAACTAAGCTATCGAAAAATGTTGTGATGGTCATCATGACTGTTTTAAAACCAATGACAAGTCTTCAAAATGAGGTAAGCCCCATATTGATGCCATCAACTTGAACTTTGAGAATTTCTTTAAGCAGTTAAGACGTGTGCTGATAGAGGTCCCGCACCTGCTAGCCAATTCCAAGCTGAATTTATCGTTTGACCATGATGTTGTGTCTATATTTAACATACCATCATCTTTGTACTTCTGCGGAGAATAACCTTGAACACATTCTGGATAAAAGTCAACTCTGAGTAAAATAAACAACCACAAAAATTATGCAAGAGCGTTAAATTTGACCCCAGTGAGTCGGCATGGCTTACACAGGTACATTAACACCTAACTGCCGTCTTGGTAAAGCCAATATGTGTATTATGTAAAGTCTGGTTGATCATTCAACCATGGCAACAGATTTGAGCAAAGGGAGGCACACTTGATCAATTGATTGGTTGAACAAAAGCAAAGATCCCGATTTTGAATTATTTCAAGAAAAGATATCACGAAATCGTGGAGTTCCAAGGGAATAAAAAAATGAACTCTCTGGCAGAATAGAAACTGACAAAATGGATATATGTATAAAAATATGTCCAACTGTGTCAAAACAATATGAGGCCACTGGCAAATTATGGGAGGAGGTCAACAAAGCAGAGCATTTTTCTCGTAGGAACAACCGAGGATTGTTTTCTTGATGAAATGGGGGGAAGGGGAAGATGTGCAAGATATCGTTAGACATATTTGTTACAATTTCCCTCTGATGATATGGAAATCAAAGAGCCCATCGTGATGGAAAGATTCGTCGCAATTCCAATGGAACACATAATCCCTTCATATTCTGTTAACTCCCGATAATGCACAAGATCAAAAATCATGAAGCTGGAGAAGTACCGTAAAAGATGACTCCTACCCGTATCATGGATGATCTTACCTACCGTTTGATTTAGAATAGAAATTCAGGCGGAAAGAAGTTTGCATCTTATATACACGAGGGATAAAGCTTCGTTTAATCGGTGGATTGCAATTTCCTTTTTACCCACCATTTGAAACACTTGTAGAAAATATTAAACAATTACACATTCTTTTTGAATATATAAATATCCTAGCAATTCCATGCATGAATTTTAATTAAATTTAAATCTTTGCTAATCACTTCTACTCGGGCCGTACGCAGGATTTATTTTGGGGGGTGCAGAACTTCGAAAAAGTGGACCTTTTTTTGGTAAAAGCGGACCTATTCCTTATAATGGTCCTTATTTGGACTTTTTGAGCATCCTTATCATCACAAAAAAGGCGGACCATTTTTTTGCAAAATTTCTCTAAATTTTTTTGGAATCATTTTAGTGCAAAAATCAGCAAAAAAGTGGACCTTTTTCCCCCCTTTTGTGGAATTGGGGGGGGGGTTGCTATAATATACATGTCCCCCAATTTTCAAAATTTTCAGCGGCTTGAGTAGACCTTAAAATTTAGCTTTTTAAACGATTATTTAAAGCTGCTCCCAAAATAGGCCCATTTTTAGGATTTTTTTTATTTAATTTTTAGGAAATGGGAACCCATATTTAGGAATTTTTTTTTTCCGCCCCAAAAAAATTGACCTATTACAACCAAATTAAACTAGACCTGGGAACATCTTCGTAAACCTTCCAATATTAAATATGTAAGTAGCTCCCTGATTTGTTGCATCTGTACTCTATTTCTTTTTTATGTATGCGAATGTTGCGGATTACAATCCCCGACTCATGAACCTAATTTTAGGTGAAACCTGATTTGGTGGTAAAATTGTTAAAGGAAATATTGCAAATTTTTGTCAGCTCAGTTTGGGGAAACTTACAATTCCTTACATATAAGTACATACATCACAAATTCCCGAAAAAATCACACAATTTGATGTAAAATAGCAAAATAGAGCATTTTATTTTTTGCTTTTTTGACATACGAGAAAACGGGCGATTTTTCGCCACCGGCTTCATTGATCAAAATCGCCCAATTTTGCTCTCCTCGTGACGTCAAGTGATGACCAAAACATCGTGTGAACTCGAATTTTATTGCCTGACACTGTAAAAGATTGATGGATTAATGAAATAATATAAAATTAAACAAAAAGTTCAGAATGAACTATTTTGTTTTCATTTCGTTGTGTTTAATTATTATTGAAGTGCAAACAACTGCGATATGATGGTCACAACGACGTAATTATGGATGGTCCTCACTTTGACGTCACCATTTGCCTGCGATGTGGATTTGTCGGAACCGTTTTCGAGTAAGCTATTGGGCGGAAAATTTAAAGGGCAAAAGACTCAACAAATGTGGACATTGTCAACTTATTTTGATTCTAATATGTCTCTAGTTTACTTAAGCTTTCCATCCATACCAAATCCAAATATTCAGAATCTGACCTATTTCCTTTAAACTGCCGGTCACCATTATAGATGGTGCTAATGGCTTGAAGTAAAGTTTAACAATCCAAATGAAGATGAAGGTGGGTCTGGAGTTACACCAAAGATGGAGATCAAGCTTGTGGATCAGCTGAATGGTCTCATGTTATACTAGATGAAGATGGAGATATGTCCTAAATGGGACTGGCAAAGGAGATTGAGCTGTGGATCAGCTAAGGTCCTCAAGTTATACTAGATCGATGGAATATTCACATGTGACTGGCAAAGGAGATGAGGCTGGGGATCAGCTGAAGGGTCTCAAGTTATACTAGATGAAGATGGAGATATGTCCTAAAATGGGACTGGCAAGGAGATTGAGCTGGTGGGTTCAGCTGAAGGGTCTCAAGTTATACTAGATGACGATGGAGATATGTCCTAAAATGGGACTGGCAAAGGAGATTGCGCTGGTGGATCAGCTGAAGGGTCTCAGTTATCTAGATGAAGATGGAGATATGTCCTAAATGGGACTGGCAAAGGAGATTGAGCTGTGGGATCAGCTGAAGGGTCTTCCAATTTATACAGATAAGATGGCTGATTTTTCCTAAAATTGGGCTGGCACAGGAGATTGAGCTGGTGGATCAGCTGAAGGGTCTCAAGTTATACTAGATGAAGATGGCTATGTCCTAAAATGGGACTGGCAAAGGAGATTGAGTGGTGGTCAGCTGAGGGTCTCAAGTTATAACTAGATAAGATGGAGATAGTTCCTAAAATGGGACTGGCAAAGAGATGAGCTGGGGATCAGCTGAAGGGTCTCAAATTAAGACTAGATGAAGATGGAGATATGCCCTAAAATGGGACGGGCAAAGGAGATAGAGCTGGTGGATCAGCTGAAGGGTCTCATGTTATACTAGATGAAGATGGAGAATATGTCCTAAAATGACGGCAAGGAGATTGACTGGTGATCATCCTGAAGGGTCTCAGTTTACTAAAGAAGATGGAGATATGTCCTAAAATGGGATTGGCAAAGGAGATTGAGCGTTGGATCACTGAAGGTCTCAAGTTTACTAATGAAGATGGAGCTTGTCCAAAATGGGACTGGCAAAGGAGATTGAGCGGGGATCAGCTGACTTGTCTCAAGTTATACATGTTAAAATGGAATATGTCCTAAAATGGGACTTGCAAAGGAGATAGAGCTTGTGGATCAGCTGAAGGGTCTCAAAGTTAATACTAGATGAAGATGAGATATTCCGAAAAATGGGACTGGCACGGAGATTGAGCTTGTGGATCAGCTGAAGGGTCCCTCATATTATACTAGATCAAGATGGAGCTAAATCTGAAGATGGGCTGGCAATTCTGAAGTAGCACAAAATGATGAGATGGAGTCAGTGTGGAAGTTATGCCACATATCAACAGGGCTGTAATTAATGCCGATATAGCCTGAAATAGAAAGCGGCCGGAAATCAACATAGTTCTCTATACTGACATTCAGTATGGCTTGTCGGACCTATTTAGATTGCAATAAATCCACCATTTTCAATTGTGAAAGATATTACAATATACATGTACATGTAAGAACATGAAACAGTTTAATAAACATAATCTCTTTCCTCTCTCCTAATCCTCCTATCTCTCTTTTCCCTTCCCTGTTCTGTACATGCAGGCAAAGGACATACACACCACTGTGCTGCGAAATGGACGTAAACATGTAACTCTGAAACAGCCAATACTATGGGTTTTTTTCTTTACCACAGCAACAATCCAACACAATTCAAACATAAAAAGTTCAGGATTGGTGACGTGCTTCAGTACAAAGACAGAGTACCAGACCTAGACAGATAGGGGAAAATAGCACTCCTACAAGCGCACAACTGCGGCTTACTCAAGGACAATCAACACCAGCTACGTCAGCACCACACAGACATTGGCCCTGGGACCAAAGGTCGATACAAGGTATGTCAGCCCAAGTGCTGTCGTCCACATGCCTACCACTTGCATTGCCAGTATTTGAGGGCTTTCGGAAAAAGAAAGCCCGTCGATTCTAACCTTCCAAGGAGTAGTAGATGTAAAGTCTTCAGATCATTTACCCAAGTCCAGCTGCCATTAGTCTGACCAGGACTCTACTGAACGTTAGTGCACCTTTGTTTGCCATAGCATCTTGACTGTAATAACAGCATATTATGGTTTGCCATCAACTGATATCACATCTCTTCAGCGCACTCCAAAATTCAGCGGCTGGGGTTTGTCAAACAAACTATAGTGGAGCGGTTTGGACTGCACAATTGTCGACAACCCCTCCCCTCGGTACAACCAAAACGCAACCGCTTCTATTTCGAAAGATAGTAATAAATAATTTTAAAAAATGATGGATGTGTCGTAAACTTGTGGCAGGGGTGTTTTTTTGGGGTAAAAAAATCACGTTTGAGCTAAAAACGTAATATCAAGATTTATTAATTCTTTAGCAAAACAAATTTTTACTCATGATGCAAGACTCAAAAATCTCTGACATTTTATTAAATAGATTTCTGTTTTATACAATAATATAAAGGGTCTAGACTTTTAGCCCCAAAATTCACTTTTTTCCCTTAAAAAACTCATCATTTTTATCACATGCACCACAACATTATTACCTGGACCGCTTTTATGCAAGTATAAAAACCTATCTCAAACAAAAAGATACATAAAATCAGTTTTTTTTTTTTTTTTTTTTTTTTAAAAATTTTAAATAATAATTTTTGGTTTTTTAATTTTGATTTTAAATTCCTTCATTTTTCTGCCTAGAAATCACCCCTGCCACCAAATATTTCAACCACAACCATCATTTTCTTAAATCTCATATATTTATCCTTCAAATAAAGGTGGTTGTGTTTTGTTGTACGGAGGGGAGGGGTAACTCGAAAAACTAGAGCACTTTTCAAAGCTCGGCCGCTCCGTTATAAACAGCATGATCACATCTCCCCTGTACTCCGTAATCTTCACGGTCTACCGGTTAAAAATTGCATCTTGTTTAAGATTCTTTTTTCTCACTTCAGAGGATGGTGTATTGTTTCTTAGTTGTCTTCTAGGTGTTTTTTAACGGTATACTTGATAAAGGCAGGTTTATCCTTTCAAAACGTTGTGTTGTTGTTTTGTGGTTTTTATTTCTTCTTGCCATGCAAGTTGGGATGAGCATTTTATTCTTATCTTTACTGTTTTTTACTCATCCCGCTGTAACTTTTGGGTATCCTTGTTGTGGTTTTCTTACTGAAACTGATGGGACTAGTTTTTCATACTTGCATAAGATTCTTTTGTTGACGTTCAAAGCCAAACATGGATTGGCACCAAAATACCTCTCTGAACTCATATCGGACTATATAACATTACCATATATTTCGTTCAGATCTTCATCACATTATCTGTTCAAACCTGAACCTCGGACGAGAACAATGTATTACGGTGACAGATGCTTTGCTGTAGCAGTGCCATACTTGTGGAATCGACTGCCACTCTCACTTTGTAGCACCAGGTCCTTGCCAGAGTTCAAATAAAAATTGAAAACTCACTTATTTAATATGTAATTTCTCTGTTCTGCTGTTACAATATTTTTTGCTTGCTGTAAATGATTCTTGCCAAAATCAGGAATGCTGAACTCAATCCAACCATATTTTAAGGAAGGATCAAGGTATAGAAGATAATGTTCAGGAGTTCAACTCTAAAGCATAAAAGTTGTAGAAAATTGGATTGTTCTGAATTAGATATGAAAAGTTTGAGAAAGTCTGCAGGTTTATTTACCCAAGTCCAGCTGACATTAGTCAGAAGAAAGAGAAAAAAGGGAGTGGACCTGGCTCAGATGTCAGTCAGATGGCTGCAACAACTGGGCACATGCATTCTGTTTGAAGACTTAAGTGGGGAGAAAGAAAGCCTTTGACGTTTCATTCTATTGCCCAGATCACAACGAGCCCTGAACATACCTTCACCCATTGGATCTTCCAGAAGTTAGGGGAATCCTCAAAAGTACTACAAACAATGTTTGTTGGTTTGAGGTCTAATGATTTTAAGGGGTAGAATTGTTTTCTGAAGCATTCTATGTATTGTTGCATGCATACTCTTTTCTTTTTTAGGTATGGCAAATGATGTGGAATTACAATCCCTGATCGTGAACGCTGGTTTACCTAAACCCAATTTGGCTGGTAAAGTTGTAAACCTGCCGGTCACAATATGGTGTTAATGGGCCTGAAGGTAAATCTAACAATCATGGAGATGAAGACAGGTCTGGAGTTACAAAAAAGGAATAAAAAAGAAAAAGCTGGTGGATCAGCTAAGGGTTTAAGTTAAACTAGATGAAGATGGAGATACGTCTGAACATGGGGCTGGCAATTCTGAAGTCGCACAGAATGATGGAGAGAGATGGAGACAGTGTCTGGAGTTAGGCTTCTAAAGGGCTGTAGATGAAGCTTATGATAGGTCTGAAATAGAAAGCAGGTCTGAAGATGTAGAAGATCAAAATGGAGCTGAAATTGACCAAAGATAGAGGGATGCTGACCCAAGAGTTGCTGTCGAAGAAGAGGTCAATTGTGAAACATTACAATATACATGTAGAATGTAAGAACATGAACAACAAGTTTAATAAAATGTCAGTCTCTTTTCCTCTCTCCTTCCTCCCAATCTCTCTCTTTCTCTTCCCTGTTCTGTACATGCAGGCATGTACTCCAAAATGGCCAAATACTATGGTTACCACAGCAGCAAGCCAACACAGTTAAAAATTAAAAAGTATCAGATTGGTGAGAGTGCTTTAGCACCAAGACAGAGTACCAAACTTGGACAGATAAGGGAAAATAACACTCCTACAATGCGCAAAACTGCGGCATTAACTCAAGGGACACTAACACAAGGTATGTCAGCACCAAGGCCAAGGACATCAGCACAAAAGATGTCGGTGCCAGGGATATCGATACAAGGGACATCAGCCAAAAGGCTGTCATCACTAGTGCCTACAATACCAGTAATTGAAGGGCTGCCTGGAAAAAGAAAGCACAGATCTATTCTACCTTCTCAAGAAAGTAGTAGATGTAAAGTCTGCAGGATCATTTACCCAAGTCCAGCTGCCATTAGTCTGAAGAACATAGGCGTAAATCCCGGGGGGATGGGGGATATATCCCCCCCAATATTTTGATGAGGGGGGATGGTCAATACGATCACCCCCCCCCCCAATGTTGATGCCTGTTCATATGTTTTTGACCAAAAATAATCTCATATTTTACCATAATAGTTTAAAAATGGTAAATTTCCGCGCGCTTTGCGCGCATTTTGTTCTAATTACAATTACATTTAATGATATTAGCTTCGAAATGGCAAAATTTTTAGCGCGCTTTGCGCACACATGTGCTAGTAATGCATCTTTTCAGCAAAACCCGTTTCATTCTTAAATTTTCATCAACCCCATCCCCCCCAATGTCAAAAAGAAATTTACGCCACTGCTGAAGAAACAGAAAAAAGGGAGTGGACCTGGCTCGGATGTCAGTCAGATGGCTGCTACTACTGGGCATGTGCATTCTGTTCAAAGACTTAAGTGGGGAGAAAGAAAGCCTGTGACATTCATTCTATGGCGCGGCAGATCCCAACGAGCCCTAACCAATACATCAGCCCCTTGGTATCTCTTCAGAATTATGGGAATCCGTCCTCAAAGTATTACAAACAATGTTTGTTGGTTTTAGGTCTTCTCTCTCCTTTTTTTTTTAGGTTTTTTTTTAGGTATGGCAAATGATGCGGTATTGCAATCCCTGATTGTGAACATCAGTTTACATGAACCTGATTTGGCTGGTAAAGTTGTTTAACTGCCAGTCACCATTACAGATGGTGCTAATGGGACTGAAGTTAAATTTAACAACCATAAAGATGAACACATTCTTGAGTTACACAAAAACTTGAAGGGGAACAAACTGGTGGATTAGCTGAAGGGTCTCTAGTTATACTAGATCAAGATGGAGGTAAGTCTGAAGATGCAGCTGGCAATTCTGAAGTCACACATAAGTCCAGCTGACTTTAGTATGAAGAGAAAATAAGGAGTGGACCTGGCTCGGATGTCAGTCAGATGGCTGCAACTACTAGGCACATGCATTCTGTGCGAAGACTTATGTGGGGAGAAAGAAAGCCTGTGACATTTCATTGTATTGCCCAGATCACAATGCCAGGGACATCGATACAAGGGACATCAGCCCAAAGACTGTCGTCACAAGCGCCTACAATACCAGTAGTTGAAGAGCTTTCTGGAAAAAGAAAGCACAGATCTATTCTACCTTCTCAAGAAAGTAGTAGATGTAAAGTCTGCAGGATCATTTACCCAAGTCCAGCTGCCATTAGTCTGTTCGAAGACTTAAGTGGGGAGAAAGAAAGCCTGTGACATTTCATTCTATTGCCCAGATCACAACGAGCCCTTAACATACATGCACCCATTGGATCTTCAGAAGTTAGGGGAATCCTCAAAAGTATTACAAACAATGTTTGTTGGTTTGAGGTCTAATGATGTAAAGGGGGTAGAATTGTTTGGTTTGTTTTTTTAAAATAAAATTTCAAACACCGTTCGGAAGCATTCTATGTTTTGTTGCATGCAAACTCTTCTCTTTTTTTTTTTAGGTTTTTTTTTAGGTATGGCAAATGATGCGGTATTGCAATCCCTGATTGTGAACACCAGTTTACCTGAACCTGATTTGGCTGGTAAAGTTGTTTAACTGCCAGTCACCATTACAGATGGTGCTAATGGGACTGAAGTTAAATTTAAAGGCACTATCAGTGATTTGCTAAATCAGAAAATCTAAAAAAATCATCAAAAATCAGATGATTTTTGCATGTTTTTAATAAGTACAGGTATCCTAACATACCCTGCAAATGATAGGACCAGAAGCAACCTAATAAGGACAAAATCGGAAAATTTTAGTCATTACTGTCCGTTCGGACACTTACTACAACACGTAATTGAATGGAGATTCCTATCTTTGAACACTGCCGTTTTCTTCCTTTCTGTAAATTTTTCAGTTGGAAAAAGTAACTTATGAGAATTCCACAGACTTATCCTTCACTTTTAAGCTATTCCTGCAAAATAAATAGATTTTGACTCTTTCGGATAAATCACTGATAGTGTCTTTAACAATCATGAAGATGAACACGTTCTGGAGTTACACAAAAACTTGAAGGGGAACAAACTGGTGGATTAGCTGAAGGGTCTCTAGTTATACTAGATCAAGATGGAGGTAAGTCTGAAGATGCAGCTGGCAATTCTGAAGTCACACAAAATGATGGAGATGGAGTAAGTGCGTGAAGTTACACTTCTAGATCAAAGGATTGTAGATGAAGTGGATGATAAGTCTGAAATAGAAAGGTCTGAAGGCATGTATACAAGATCAAAATGGAGCTGCAGCTGAACCAAGAGTTGCTGTCAAATTAGATGAGGTCATGGACTCAGATGTAGAAGACACTTCAGGTTAGTAAACTTAGGGAGAGGGACCAAGAATATGTTATGAAAAGCTACCCGTGAGACTTACAAAGCCATCAATTGTCAATCACCTGTTTATACATCTGAACTCATCGACATCAACAATCTTCCCCACTCCATTCTCACTCAAAATCACTACTTGTCTCTCCAGAATTTCAACATCATCATATGGTCATCGTGCCTTTTTTGTTGCAGCTCCGACTTTATGACAATTTACTAGTTCACATCCGCTATTCTATTGCACTGAGTTCTTAAAATAACTTCTATTTTCCCCATTTTGCCATATATTGTCCATTTTGTTGATGGCTGCAACTACTGGGCGCATCCATTCTGTTCAAAGCCTTAAAGATCCATTGACACGGCTGAGTAGACATTTCTTAATTTCTTACATTTTCGTACCTCAACAGTATCCTGATTATATCGCAACACAGATTTTTAAAAGTGAACATCGGGAAAGTGTTAAATTTCAAGGATAAATATACCCAAACTGACAGGGCCTTCTCCTGTTTTCGCGAACGCGTATCAAGATGCTGGGGTTGGATTTGACCCTGTTAATGACGTCAGAGTAACAAGTTGTAAACAAAGCTCACATCGTGACACAAGCACAGTGCCGTGCATACAGCAGAACCAAATAGGACATCGACACGCTGCATGACTTCATGACACATTGCATGACGACGAAAAAAAACGTGATCTATAGCTATTATCATTATTTAAACAATTAATAAATCAATTTAAATTTCGAAAATTTACTGTGTGAAACACCTGGGGTGACGAAGTTGGTCAAGCGGACGAACAAAACCCACTCCAGGTATCCCTCCTTGTCAGTTTCTTAATTTGTCTTGGAACTTGAATAAAGCTATTCTGTTCTGATTCTCCTTGTCGGTACAGTCGCCGCTGGTGCAGCCGTCGACAATACAGCGCATTATTATCGTAATTTTAAGGCACCAAATCAAGAAAAATTATGCCATATGATACAACATGTACGACGCATATACCGCGAGAAGTCAACTGTGCACGTATGCAGGAAAACTGGGCCACGCGCACGTCCGTTCCACGATGACGATCATGACGCGTATCGCGTATTTGTTACTCGGACATCATACGCGTCACTTCCGGGTCATAGCTGCCAGCGCGATAATCACTTTCGTTTTGGAATTTCCTTTGAAAGCTTGTTCAAAACGCATGATATTATGCCCAATTTTTATCAAATATACGGTTTCTCAATTACTGTTTCATGCAGATTTTACATTGATACCAATACATACAATGAATGAAACCATTTTTAGGTGGTATTATAAGTATGTTTAAAGCATGTCCATGGACCTTTAAGTGGGGAGAAAGAAAGCCTGTGACATTTCATTCTATTCTCCAGATCAAACGAGCCCTAAAAGTACCTGCACCCATTGGATCTTCAGAAGTTAGGGGAATGCTCAAAAGTACTATTAACAATGTTTATTGGTTTGAGGTCTAATGATTTAAAGGGGACTTAAAATGCATCTAACAGGAATGCTGAACTCAATCCAACCATATTTTAAGGAAGGATCAAGGTATAGAAGATGGTGTTCAGGAATTAAACTCCTAAAGAGAACTTTCAAAACAACACAAAGTGCCACTTAATCAACCCGACAAAATCAGAGATGGGTTGCATAAGTAAACTAATGCTCGACTGTACCAATACTGAAACAAGATCAAAAACTCATGCAAACCAGTGGAGGAACACAACTTCTGTGTTGAGATGGTTCAACAACAACCTGGAAGAAAAGAACAAGTTACCATTTGTCATCTTCAACATAGTAGACTTTTATCCGTCTATCACTGAAGACCTTCTCAACAGGTCTTTAAATTGGGCCAAACAGTACACTAAAATAAGCGACATCGAAATTGAAACCATAATGCACGCCCGACGATCCCTGTTATATCATAAAGTAAACGTATGGACTAAGCGTGATGCCGCCAACCATTTCGACGTTTCAATGGGCGCCCTGGATGGCACCGAAGTTTGCAAACTGATCGCGTTATATATACTTAACAAACTTAACTTAATGTCAACAGCTTAGGCATCTACAGGGATGATGGCTTGGCAGTAATGAGATCATGCCCAGGAAGTAAAACAGACTGCATTAGGAAGGACCTTATAAGACCTTCCATGATTGTGTGTCCCCAAAGTCACAGTGCAAACCAACCTCACATCTGTGAACTTCCTTGATGTCAATCTGAACCTTCACACAGCCACACAAAAACCATATAGAAAACCAAATGATGAGCCTGTTCATATTAACTCTCTGACCACCCACTCATGATAATAAAACACATTCCACAATCAATAGGAGAGTCTCTGATTTGTCGTCTAGTCAGGAAACCTTTGCGAATGCTACCCCCACATATGAGGGTGCCCTCAAAGAAGCCGGATACCAACATAAAATGGAATACAACACAGCGCACAAAGATAACCCTATAATCTAAAGAAAAAATGCAGATCAAGGAAAATGATCTGGTACAACCCCCTTATAGGAAAGACGTGAAAGCCAACATCGGTGCAAAATTCCTCAAATTAATTGACAAACATTTTACATATGGAACTAAGCTCAACAAAGTTTTCAACAGACTGACAGTCAAAATAAGCTATAGCTGTATGAAGAACATCAATGAAATTAATGAATCCCACAACTCCAATGTCATCAAAGCAGCAAATAGCATCACTCAGGAGAAACTTTGCATTTGTAGGGTAAAGGACACCTTCCCCATCTGCGGCAACTGCCTTGGCACTAATATCGTATATAAGGCCACAGTCACTTCAGGAACAAACACTGCTTTGTATATCGGACTTGCAAGTGGAAGTTCAAGTCGCAATAAAACAATCGCACCAAATCTTTTAGGAATGCAAAGTATGAAAAAGAAATAACTTTCGCAACATCATTACCAGTAACTTTGAGACTCTCCGTCATCATCTGTCTACTAGCCACATCTTCACTTCGCCCCCATCACAGCTTGGCATCCTGAAAAGAATCTTTCTTACCATCTTGTCCATGCCAAGGATCCTGCTGCTGATTCTCCTGGTTTGAGAGCCTGTAAGGGACCACGCTGCAAAACCTGTGCTTACATCATCAATTTGTCTCACATTACTGGTTCCAACAACAGGAAACATTACATCACCTCAACTTTCACAAAGAATGTCATTTATGCCATCATTTGCAAACATTGTTGTCAACTCTGCATTGGCGAAACTAAAACTCCTATTTCTGTTCGATTCTCTGACCATGTCCGTTCAATTCGGTCGAATGTTTCCAACAAACCAGTTGCCGTTCATTTCAACAGTTCCAACCATTCTTTGAATGTTTGTATCACTGCTGTGCTGAGCACCAGTGGCAACTCTGACAGCCAACGCCACACTGCTGAACAAATGCTCATTTGCTCTTTAAACACTTTGAAACCAGCAGGAATGAATATCAAATTTAACTTGCTAAAATGCAACTGGATTTTATAATTGGTTGGTGGCACTCTAATACCTGCCACTTCTTCGGCATGGTTTTCACATTATCTTCAAATGTACGTGTGGTCCAGTGGATTGAGCACTCGCCCCGCAATCCAAAGGTCGTGGGTTCGCGTCCCACTGCGGCCAACGTGTTGTGCCCTTGAGTAAGGCGCTTTACCTTAATTACTCCTCTCCACCCAGGTGTATAAATGGGTACCAGCATTATTCAATGCTGGGAAAGTAACAGACTCGCTGTGCGGGAGGAGTGGCGAACCCCCCACAGCAAACATAATACGGAGGAGTCTGGCCCAAACGCTAAGGAAAGAGAGATGGGCACTCCGCGCACGCGCTTGCTCGGCACGACGACTTTACTTTTTCAAATGTACTGTTGCTGCATTTCATGCTTATCTCATACTGTAACACCGTAGATTGTATTTCTTTCATATTTGTGTATCATGCTTGTGTAGTTTAAGTTGCCATCTTGACAAAGAGTTTATGTCGAAACGTTGATGCACTTCATGTGTAACTTTGACAGCACTTTGGCTTTCCTAAATCGCCTTTATGACTTAAAAATATATATACATAGACAGATAAAAAGCTGCGTCGGCCTTACATATAATGTATATAAAATTCAATGTTTAAAGCAAAGAATGTTGTAATAATAAGTTAACATTGGCCGCATCACATACTGACATATTTTCAATGACTGCCTTGTGTGACTTTTAAATCGGAGAACATTTTCTAATATTTTTCCAGAAATCATGGCCCACTGCCCTAATTAAGGACAGTCTGAACCTAAATTACCAATCATCTTCTAGGTTCATTAAGTTATGACAATAAATGTGAAAGCTTGATTTAAAACACAAATACATCTGACTGAGAACACAGATGGATCAATCACAATTTCCAAATGTGGATTCACTTTTGAAAGTTTTTGATGAGAATACTTCAAAATTGTATAAATTTTGATACATAAAATGTTTGAACTTTAATTGAGATTATATTGAAAAAGGTAATCACACATTCTGTTAAAAGGGTGCACTACACACCAACAAATGCAGCAGTTACCTATTGACAGATGTAAATGGTGAAATAAGTACAATTTATATTCTGTATCAAGCTTTTAAATTTGAGTTTAAATTTCATAAAAGCTTTCCAAATTTGAGTACAAAATACTCAGCAGTCACCAAACTAACAAAAATATAGCAACAAAAATGAGAAGTATACAAACCTTTGTCCTGGAAATGCATGATGATGGTGGCATGGATTGGTGACACAGACAGGGAGAGTTTTCTGTCTTTCAACTCAATCTCAAGATTCACTAGACCTAGGTTGGTTTTCCAGTTCAAGGTCCTCATTCCTTTCAATAGCTACAGACAAACAACACGAAGTCTCTTTAACCTTTTCAACCCTGATAGATAATGAATAGTTTATCACTATGAGCTAGTAAAATCTCAATTCCCTTGGCACAGTTCAGTACCTTCCATTCGCCACTGTATTTAGAAAATACACCCTCTGGTTTTTGGGTATGATATAAGACACCCAGATCACACAAGGTCAGTTCATGTCAATGTATGTACAAGTACAACCCACTGAACTGTATCCTTGGTGGATGAGCATATTGTAACTCAGTGTATAACACATATTGACAGGGATAAAGATCCCTTCATGAAGGACTAACCCTGGTTTACACCCAGGTCCCTTGGGGATACCAAAGTTATTTGTTGCAGTTTTGAGAAAGAGATAAACTGCTGCCATTCCTGTGTCTAGTATTCAGAAAACGACTGCACTAGTCTTCCAAATTGGTGACCGATCACAAAAGTGGATCGATTGCCTGCTCAGCCTTATTGTTTCCAAATTCAGGTATTTTGCCAAAACTTTGTACGGGCACATAATTGCAGATTTTAAATTTAAAGGATCATATTCACTTTACTATTCACGCGGCAAATTATCACATACACGTTTGTTGCAAAAATGCTCAAACTTAATTTTGACGATTTTTAATTTGTACTCTAGTCGTGTAACTCAGGTGCTACTGCAATGTTGGTAAAACTGGTCAAGAAATCACTAGCAGTGTCACTGACAGTGATTTTAAACATCTTACATTCAAGGTTAATCAAGTCTCCAGGGCTTACAGTGCAGGTGATTTCCTTTTCAAGTTTAATAATTCTATTCTTTTGATTACAAGTGTTCCATGTTGCTGCTGTGACATCCCAATCCAAAGTATTCAGCAGTTATCAAATTCAAATCAAATGAACTTCGCCCTGATATTGAATGACCTTTCAACAAATTGCTTGTTTTTCCAGACCTGTTTGATGTTGTTTCAGACACATGATCATAATTACTTGAATTATAATATTAAATCTGCGCTGTTCGGCACTTGGGATCACATGCTGCACTAGTCTTCATTGATCGATATCATATCATTAACTATGTCTGTCCACTGTTGGATGAAGCCTCAACATGTTTCCATGCTGGATTTCGGCCTACCCTTCGGTTCAGCGCCTTAGACGGCTCGGCCACCTCGGCCTCTATCGATATCATATTCAGTTAATTACTGACTGATTTGTGTACTTTTTAAAATAATGCAGCATGTTTTTGGTCTCTTCTCCAAACTTTAACAAATGACCTAGACACTTTTTTTATGAGGGTGAATATGTATATAGAGTGCAGCCTATGTTCATATCTATTATTAACACAGATTTTACCAAAATAATATGGATTTTAAAATGGCTAAATTGCAGGGACTGACTTTTTAAATTAAGGTGGTGTTCCATAAAAAGCTCTCCAGGTCACATCAGGGGGAGCTGGGGCTGTTCAAGGCACTTACCACTGCTAACCAGGGATATAGCAGATTCCCCAGGGGAGCTTTAAATCACTCTCCTACAAAGTACTTAAGGAGAGCTGTAGGGGAGCTATCGTTCTCACTTTTTCTTAAAAGTCAGTCCCTGTTTAAACATACATACCTCATAGGACTTAGTGTATTTTTCCATAGCTTTTTTGATACTTTCTGGAACCTCAAGTTTTTCCTCCTTCAAACTTGGCCAAAACTGAGCTGAGAGAATCATTGCATTAAAATCAGCCACCTTATTGGGAGAAAAAGAAAGGAGAGAGCATGATTAATAGAATGATATCTATGTTGTTCTGAATTAGTATTTAAATGCTGTCATCAAAATACTTCCGTGGTATTTGCCCTGTGCCCTGCATGATGTGCATGAACATGAAGTGAATTGGCTAAACCCTGATAGGCTGATTATCGCTTGTGACAGCGTATGTTTGACCCTTTGTACGCAATGGCTCAGATGACACAAGTCTCCTCCTCTTTTACGTGTTCATGACAAGTGCTTTCAGCAGCACTTGTCATTATTTATATTGGTACATTATATCAATAACTGCATCTTCATAATCGAACTTTAGTCCACTGTAATTCTCCATTGGGTGGTGCCAAAATTCTTTTTCTTAGAGGTGAAAGAGGGCAAGTGAAATTTGGTGGAAAACATCCAACAAATTTTGATATTTTTAACCAGGTTGGCCCCAAATCGCTGATTTCTTCTGCCAAAATTTTGTGAATTTTTTTGCCGCGGAAAGCTGATTTTGTCCCCAATTTGTCATTTGTCGTCTGCCCCTAAAAAACTTGGAGGCCAATTTCCCCCTGTGTGCCCTCTGGCACTTAGCCACCGAAAGACTTTGTCCAAATACCTGTTCTAGAGGCTTAGCACTATCACTCTCATCTTTTTCCCTCCTCTTCAATGACTGTATTTGTGAGTGTGCTCGCCTAGAGTCTGCTACAATCTTTCAAAACATAACTCACATGATGTACTGCTGACTCGCCAAAACGCAGCTCAGTAGCTCCAGGTAGCGAAGCTCTCGGGCTGTATCGTAGCTAAATCCTGGACAGGCTGCGGTCTGCCAAGAGTCCACGGTATTCGTTGACAAATAGTTTCCCTGCTGCCATAGATGTTGACAAGGGTACTGATGATGTCAATGACGACGACGTCTTTGCTGTCTCCCTAGTGAACTTAAGAAAAGATTTCAAATGTCCAGATCCTTTAAAAGGCTATTGTTCCACTCTTTTTTTGGTTTAATATCAGCCAGCACAATTTGACAGCTTTGGACATCACCCATGTCTTGGCATCTCATGTATTTTGATTGGTCATATTGTTT
>JAMKCH010005907.1:0-87213 GCA_023653785.1 Ophioderma brevispina
TAAAATAACAAAACCAACACCAAAACAACCAACTTTTCAACCTCATATACCGAAAACACTATGCATAGTCATTATAACTAAATGCCATAATGGGAAAAAGGGCTTGACTATGCAAAGGACAATACCCCGATACCAAATTTGCTAGGTACGGACTTAATATTTTGAAGTTTTGCTTACTAAAGTAGGCAAAATTATACTTTGGCTGAAAATTTCTTTGAGACTTGGTGCAAAATACCCCGAGTTATTAACCATAACTGAAGTTTGATCTTCAAGTAAACAACTTCTTTTGTGTCATCTCTATCATAATAGGAGGGGACCTTTATCCAGGGAAATTTGTTTACACTAAATCTACTCGAGTTAAATGAACTCGCACTGGTGTTTGATCAGTCCCGGTAACACTTGGTAGATATGGTATGGTAACACGATCACAATTTCATTTTCGCCCGAAGAACCCCACTAGAACCGGTTCATAGGTGCACACATACACCCACATAGCATTCAGTAAGAAAGACGACAAGAATGTAGCAATCAGATGATGTCCAAATTGAAAAAGATACAAAAGTCACCCAAACTGCCTCCCGTCACTAACAAAATTCCAAAAAATTAACAACCTACGGCGAAACGCCCACTACCTCCAGAAACAATTTGCGGAATTTTGGGGCGAAACGGACTAAAACGGCCGAGTAGTTTCGCAAATAAGAGCCGACATATTAAAAAACCACGCCGCTCTCGATGACAATAATCATTCAATTCAATGAATTGATGGTTAAACAAATGACATGGAGGTAAAAGGTGAAGTAGTATGATTTGCCAGTGCATTATACATGGACTCTCCGAACCATGAGGCGGCCGGGCAACACTGCATACACCTGCCACATTCTACAATTGGGTGGGGAGCAAGGAGAAATTCCATTATCCCACTTATGCAATCAGGAATTTCCTAACCTCTATAGGAACTATTTGAGGATGACCAAGAAGGCCCGACTATAGCGGGACTCGAAACTGGCCGCTTGATCGTTCTTACACTCTGCCAACGGTTCAGCGCCTTAGAACGCTTGGCCACCTCGCCCTCAACCTCCATACAGCAAAGAATAGGAGGTCAGTTGAGGTCACAACAAAAGTGAACATTGTACATGTGCGTGCTGTCATATATGCACACACAGGATTTTGAGTATTTTGGCACCCAAGTTTTGTCTGTAACTCAGCTCAACTTGGATTACATACTTGATTGACCCCTCATTTTAAAGGAAAAAGTTATGTTTCTTTTCAGTGAAAACACGTTCAGATTAAATAATGACCGAATAAAAATTGTGAACAATCATTAGCGTACGCGGGTGCAAATAGACATTTTCAATCCACTCGCCCTACATTCGCGTATTTATGTAACGGCTTCACTGATTGCTGCTGTATATGCAGAAATACGCAGAGGGTGAAATATAAATAATGCTGTCGATTGTGGGGAGTAACTTGGAAGAGTTGTAGACCAATCACTGAATCAGGTGGCAGAATTCCAATTGCAACACCACACCGACCTAGTCGTTCAGAACCGGACCTCGAGCGCGCAGCGTGAGGTCTGGTGAAAAAGTGTATTCAAAGGCTTAGTATTTCTTTACCGTACCATTGAATAGGCTGCGGGTAAAAAACAGTTCCCCCTCACAGCAACACGATCCCTACCCTATATTTGAGCATTTAGGGCCACTCTCCTCAAATGCGTCTTACCAAAAAAGAGACCCCCTAGCTTGCTGAAAAAAAGGACCACATCCCATATGAAGTGTTAATCAATAGTTTCGTACAAGTGAACCAGACATGTACACCAGCAGGCACACGTGGCGTCTTGCCTATTTGTGCAGTATTAAAATTTTGTTATTTTTTGTTGGTCAAAATTAAAATGGAATGAAAAGTTAAAAGAGGTTTAATCATTTCGGTCAGTCCTCTATTCAAAAGATTAAATTATTCGCTCGTTTTTACTGAGTCTGATTAGAGTAATTAGCAAACAAATAGGTTCACTCTGAATCTGGTCCTTCTTTCCTTTCTTGTTTAACCTTCTTTCCCACAAAACTACTATACCCCCTTTTGCAGGCAAGCTATTTCTAATCCCCCAAAGACGGGCCTCTTTTTCTCTCTCGGGACGGGTGTTAGTTCTAATCATGAAGCTTGTCAAACTATATACATAACTACTCAAATAGGTCTCCTCCTATACTTAACAAACATAAAACTTGGCTTGTAGACGTGTTGAGGATATAATATAGAGTGTCGATATTATATTATTACTCCTCAAAATAGGTCTCCCTCCTATACTTTAACAACACAATAAAAATTTGTTTAGACCTGTTTGAGGATTATAATAGCATTCCCCAACTGTCTTCTGCATATAGGCCTGGCACAAGTAACTCAAGCACACAATCGGGCAATCCTCTACTGGCGTTGTATTATTTCATGCTAAAGCTGACCAAAGTAAAGTGTACGCTTTATCCGTAATAGAGACTATATAGAGTTCGTATAAAGCGTACACTTTACTTAGGGCAGCTTAGTCTTGAAAAAGTTAAAACCCCCCTAAAGTAGAGGATTGCAAAATCGGTTTGTAGGCCTATAGATTGGGATTACAGAGCGTGACGGTTTACCCGTCTCTACCTCAAACATGTAAATGACATAAATTACAATTGGGCCTAAAGCAATTTTGGGAATGTTTCTTTACAACTATGTTTCTACCTTTATTCCTTTCCCTTTATGCTGGAGTGCAAATTCCAAATAAGATGACGATGATGACAAATGTCAAATGTCAATTACGGTGCAAAATTGCTAATTAAGTTGTAAATTTCAAAGTTAAAACTTGCAATGCCATGACTACATAATTATTCTTGTCCAAAATGGCAAAAACTGTCATAAGTGTTCAAACGTTCAACATCACATGGAACTGTAAAACTGCTAAACTGGATGAATACAAACGATGTAGACATTGTGTTTCTTAGAAGTGAAATCACTGTCGTTTGAACATATCTTGCCCAAAAGTCTTTTGGGCGGTTTGCCTTGTTTTCTGTTTGTCCTGTACCCCTTTCTTGTTCTTCTTGTGCTTGGTAGCCTAGGTTGCTTGTGTTCTTGTTTTTCCTGTGTTTGCTTTAGTACTTTCAGCCGCTGGCTAGGAGTTTCATCCTCAGAAGAAACCTCCTCAAATCCTGCGGGGCATAAATACATGGCGATGTCGCGTTCCACGGGCTGGTCCGCCGCACCAACAGGCATGCTGAGCAGGGACCTCTGGCTCTACCGCAGCGGATCGGGTGAGGGGGTCTATTGAACAACAAATTCAGGTGTCAGCTAATCGGCGGTGTTACTTGAATTTTCTGTGATGTCTGTGTATATGGGACGAGACTGTAGTCGTGCTGCGACGATATGGTTTGGCGGCGGCATCAAGTCTGGCGGATTAGTGACGGGTATCGAAATCGGATGGACTCGCACTTCTTCGCCTTCAGCCAGATCCCCTCTCCATGTATCGTACAGGGTCTTGTGCAGGATGATGAGGCGGTCCCTCCGTGATCATATCTTTGCTTCAAGAGTTGAAAAAAGGCAACGTTCCTAATGCCTGCGTGTTCAAACGATGATGATTACGCCAAATAATCTCTGCTAGGTGATCTTCGAAATTTGACAATGTAGTGCCGTGTATTTTCGAAAAAATGCATTTTACTGTGCTGCCACGCACCCTCTACCATATATGTGTTCCGCGAATTATTCTCCGGTTTCTACATTCCGATAGCGTTTCTTGAATGCTTCCTTTAATGTATTACACTGAAGGGGGTATATTCCTTCTGATTTCAATCTATTGTACCGAGACCCCAGACGTCGGTTTGTAAACGTGATCCTGGGTCAACATGTCTATTGGATAATTTCAGAAGGGTTTCATGGTCTGTTTCCACGGGATACAGAATTGAGCGACCAGTATTTCGTTCGACGAGGACCTACCACACAAACTGAACTTGTGATCGGGGAACGCGCGGTGATAGTTTGTTTCCTCCCGAAAAGAGACTCGTCGATATGATGATTGGGCCGCTCCTAAAATTTTACATTTCCCCTTCAATAATCGTCCCCCCTTCCCACAAGTAATTTGTTCCGAAGACATCACCACATATTGGCCCAATAAACGGCGTGGTGTTGTGCTGTTGTATAGGTTATTACCGAAGAGCTGTGCACACTTCTCCGCGTGGCAAGTGGCCATCTAACAACATGTTAAAACAAACTTTATCGTATGGTCGGGTTTTAGAGCGTGCCTTCATTTGCTGAAGAAGGGACAGGTTACGTTATCGAGGTGTCATGTGTTTGTCTGAGCCACCTCAAAATGTACTCCATCTAATATGGCAATTCTTTGCCGTAAGGTTACAGGGTTCTGCCCACACTGGATGAAATTATCTCCAGTTTCAACATTTGCTGTTGCACTACTGCTTTTAGTTTGCCAAACAACCCTTGATCACTCAGCCAATTGATACATATTGAGGAGTCCCTTGTAGAGAAAAAACGTGTGAGAAACGTCCATCATCTTCCATTTGCTTTCCCCGTAAGCACACGAGATTACAAAGTGCGTGACTGTCGTTGGTTTACCACTCCACATTGGGTTCGCGAGCCAGGCACCTCAGTGCACGACCCGCCATCACCCTGTAGTTTTTGTGCCAATAGCTATGCTTGGAATGGAACTAAAGAAAATGGCTACAACAGCCGAGGAAACTTGGCGCAATTTTTTAGGCCTATATCTGTATGAACTTAACATTTGTAAGCTTGCTACCTTTGGACTATGTGTTTCTTTAACTGCACCTGATGGACATGCATTGTATTATAATTTTTTTGCATTTTCACCTGTCTATACACATACCATGCCTGTCCTGGCACTCATTTGTAAAACGCACGTGTCTCATTATCAAAGAGAGCTAGGATGAGACGAGAGAGAGGAGGAATCAAAAATTGGCAAATCCGCACGACACATATCGTCATGGTGTCAATGCATTCATTTTACCGAATAACAATACAATAACGCCCCTGACTCCAGCTGTGTCAACATCATGGACACACGATCGTATGGCTGATGATGGGATGAGAATAAGGAATGCAACCGCAAAAACTCTCTTTCCTCGAACAACATATTCAATCATTAGCATGCAGAGTCTGTAATGCACCTGTTAATTATTTAATTCCAAAAGATTTTCATTTCCTTTTCACCAATTAAGAATAAGTATTAGGGGGATTTTCATCAAGGGGAGTAGAGGGTAACCAAACTTTTAAAGGGCACAATATCATTAAATCAAGGAGGGAATGTATAATTTTTGTGCGGATTGTGAAATTTCGCCGGAAACAACAAGTTAAAATCCTCCCACACCCGGACGCTAAATAATGACCGCTCCCTTTTACTGAAGCGATGTGGTTGGGAAGGGTCGTTGCAAACAACTTCACAGCTTTATTCGTCATGCATTTGAAGTTTTAAGACGGTTAATTCATGTCGGTTCATTCTAAAAGTGTAGTTATTAAAAGCATTTTATGAAGTTATGTATTTTTCTGAAATTATCAAAAATAAAAAAGGGGTTGTCTAATTGTTAAATGCCTTTCTTCAGTTTTGTCATATGAATTTTATTTGGCTTTTAGATTACCAGATTACCCAAACAAATAGGTCTACCTTGCATTCATTTTCCTTCAAATAGGTCTCCTCTATACTTAACACACATAAAACTTGTGTTTGTAGACCTGAGGATTATATATAGACGTGTCATCATAATCATCATTGTTTTAAAAAATCGGATTTGTATTACAATATGTTTTTGACACTTTCCGCCACATTGAAGCAACGGCGCTAAAATTCAAAACTCAGACCCGCACGGGACGTCGTGTTCCTTTTTAATCATACGAATTAAAGCGCACCATTGATCTTGCGCTTTATTCCGTTACACCATGAAAACACCCGAACCCCGACGGTTGTGACACGTGGATACGCTGGGGCATATGGGCATCTCCTTGTGCACTTTACTTATTGCAGCTAATCATAAATTATTATGGACAGGGTTGGATAGGAGTTGAGTGTTCTAGGGTTTAGGGTTAGGTTTAGGGTTAGGGTTGAGGTTGGGTTTAGGGTTAGGGGTAAGGGTTTAGTGCTCAAAGTTAGGGGTAGGGTTTATGATAAGAATTTTAGGTAGGGGGTACAGGCTAACCCTCAAAACTCTATACCCTTAAAACACTAATGCACATCTCACTTGGATATAGAAGGCTGGTTTCATTATCCGTTCTATTTTTCCCGACATACATAGGCGATTGTAGGCCTATATCAATCATAAATAACATAATTTAGTGAAATATTAACAGGGGTTGCACAGACTTAAGGTTAGGAAGATAAGGGGTAACCCTGCCAACCCCAACCCCGAACCTAATCTTAACCCCATATACTAACCACCTAGGGACCTAAATCCTAAACCCTAAACCCTAACTCTAAACCATACCCTAAACCCTACCTAAAAAACCCTACCTAAACTAACCACAACCCTAAACCCGAACCATAAACCAAATAAACTCCTAACCTTTTTCTTGGATTACTGACCATGATAGGTGAGGATCATAATATTGAAAAATAGAATACTCCACACCTATTTAAATCAATTAAGGATAAAGTAGTAAAACCAAAATAGGTTTCTCCCATAATGTCATAATTTGTTTCTTTCAGTTTACTATAAACCATAGAAGATTACCAAAAACCCAATAGGTCAACTTGTTAATTTTTCCTTCCTTCCTTTCCTGTTTAACCTTCTTTTCCCCACAAAATACTGTCCCCGTTTTTTCTATCAGCGGCTTTATAAATCCCCCCAAAGAAAGGGAAAAACCCTTTTTCTCGTCCTCCGGACGGGTTCTAATTATAATGTGAGCCTTTGTCGACCACTATATATAGATTTATCCTCCTCAAATAGGTCTCCCTCCTATACTGAAGACAACACACGTGAACATCGCGTTTGTAGACCTATTTGCGGGTCTATATAGAGTGTCACGATATAAACTCCTCAAATAGGTCTCCTTATATACTTAACAACACATCTAAAAATGGGGGTTTGTAGACCTTTTTGAGGATTTATCTAGACTGGAACCGTAATTCTCCACAACACATGTCCGTCATTGAAAAGTCGGGTCGGCTTTGTAAACAGTTTATTTGGCACTTTCCGCCACAGTGAAGCAACGCGTTTAAATATATCGACCCGCCACGGCGGACGTTGTGTTCTTTTGAATGTCATTATCGGAATAAAGACCTCATATATAAATTATTGCGCGCTTTTCTGCCGTTACCATACACATTAATAACACCCGAACCCTGATTTCTGGGACACGCTGCGGACGTGGCGGGCCAGCTATCTGGTGCACGGTATTGTATCTTATCTTAACCCTATATGGACGTGGGAAGGACAATTGCTTGTTGTTGTGATTCATCATAATGTACAATCTATCAGAATAAGATTTAGCTTTTTAGTCCGCGTAGCATTTTCTTTTTCCCCGACATTAAATGGAATTGTCGGCCTATATCAATCTAACAGTAATTTCGTGACATCAACGGGGTTAGATAGAATTTTAAGGTTAGGGAATGGGTTTGACCCTAACCCCTATCCATTACCCTTACCCTAAAGGGATCCTAAACTCTAAAACCCTTTTAACCCCCACCTAATCCTAACCCTAATACCCCAAACCTAATCCTAAACCCTAAACCCTAACCTAAAACCCTAACCCTTTAAACTAACCCTAACCCCTGTACCAGAAACGTAACCTAACTCAAACCCCAAACCTAATACTAAACCCTAACCCTAGCTCTAACCTAACCCCAACCCTAAACCGTATCCATAACCCTAAAACCCTAACCTTAACAATATCCTAATCAACATCGCATGCGAATGTGAATTAAGCTGGCTATGTTATCTACTTTTTGGTTGACTTACTGACCCTATAGTATCATAATATTAAAAAATAGAATACTCCACCTAGCGGAAATCAATTAAGGATTCTTAAAGTAGTAGACACAAATAGGTCTCCCTAATCTCTAATGTTCTTTCAAGGTTACACTATAACCTGTGAGATTACCAAAACCAAATAGTCTGACCTTTGCGACTTTCATCCTTACTTTCCTGTTTAACCTTCTTTCCCCACCAAACTACGTACCGGGGACCCCCCTTTTGCGTATCGCGGCTATAAATCCCCCAAAAGAAAAACCCTTTTCTGTCTCCGGATGGGGTTAAATTCTCATTGAGCTTGTGAACACGCTAATATATTATATATACTCCTCAATATAACTTAAACCCGTGCAAATAGCGTTTGTAGACTTATTGAGGATTATTATAGTGTCACTAATATTATACTCTCAATGGTCTACCTCCTCTACTTACACACAGTGAAAATCGCGTTGTAAAACCTATTGAGGAGTCTTATAGAGTGTCATACTAAATATACTCTCAATAGGTCTGACTATATTATAACCGCAACACACGTGAAAAATCGGTTTGTGACCTTATTTGAGTCCTGATTATATATAAGAAGTGGAGGTACACTTATATTTTTATCAGACAAATATTTAAAGGACAAATTATCTCAGATTAGATATTTGGAAAAATTTGGTATGGCTGGACAGCTGAAGTAACGTAGATTTACATAATAAATCAAAATTAGTTACAAATTGTTCCCATTTGTTGCGTATTTTGCCCTTTTAATTCCCGCCCAAATAGCTTACTCTGAAAACGGATTCCGACACTTTCCACATCGCAGGCAATAGGCTGACGTCTTCCAAAGTGATGGAAAACCATCCATAATTTACGGTGTTGTGACCATCAATCGCCGTGTTGCGGTGCCACTTCTCACTACGAATTTAACACAGCGGAAATATGAAAACAAAAATGTCATTCTGTAACTTTTTTTTTTTTTTAATTTTATTACTTTCATTAATCCACATATACAGTTCAGCAAATAACAATCGATAAACAGCTTTTGTTTTGGTCATCAAGTTGACGTCACGAGTTGGGCGCTTTTGATCGATAAAGCCGTGGCGAAAAATCCTGCCCGTGTTTTCTTCGTATGTCAAAGAGGCAAAAAATTAAAAATGCCTCTATCTTTTGTTTAATTTTTACATCAAATGTGTATTATGTTTTGCGGGAATTCGTGATGTAGTCACATATAGTTTATGATGTACGGTCCCAAAACTGAGCTGACAAAAAATTTGAATATTTCCTTTAAAGTAGAGGAAATGTACTACTTGATATGATTTTTTTATGCATAGAGGATACAGGTAAAAAATACTATTTTTACGTAATATTGTCTGTGAAGCCCGCGTGTTTAATTGAAGTTTGATGTAATCTATGCCCTTGCTAAATAACCAATTTTCAGCAAAGCTAGGGGTCTCTTTTTTTGGTAGACTCATTTGAGGAGATTACCGCATTTAGCCCCGAAACGAATTGCTATAATACCTGTGAGGGGGGCTATCCCGAGTACGATATTCACCCTAATCACAGATTTTTTTACCTCTTTATTGTCAAAATCCAATGGAATAAATTGCTTCTCAAAGCACTAAATGTTTCTTCCAGTGCGAACAACAAACGCTGAAGGAACGGCGTCATTGACTATGCTGGTCCATGCGTTCTCGGGCTGTCGCTTCATGGGCTCACTCAGGGACTACTGTCAATTGTGAAATGGTTGCAGGGAGGGAACCAGGTAAGTCTACCTTCCTGACCTTGCAAGGACGGGGTAGCTGACGGGAATTTCTAGTGCATACGGTTGTACATGGGGAAGACTTTCTTTAACCAGGGAAAGCAGATAGAGACATAACTTGCTACTGGTGCTGTGGAATAAAATTTAGATAAGAGTTTAATGCAGCTGTAGGGATACGAAATAGTGAGTAAATTTAAACTAAAACTTTCGTTAATAGTTCATTGCGCACCTATTGGCATTCGCCCTTCGCTGGAGTAGGTTCCCGAGCACAAAACACTTTACTTTAGAAATTTGGATTAGGCTAATTAATGAAGTGCGCCACTAATAAATGACGTCACTGACCGCGGGTGCTGGTGACCGCTTCGGGGAACAGACGTTGCTTGATGACTAATCAGCTCAGAGAAGTTTTTTTATGAATGAATCCACAAGGTCATGTTGTACCCCATGGCAGTCAGATTAAACAAATTTTCATTGTGATACCTTACTGATCTCGCAAAAACAAACGAAAAACGGCCACTCCGTTGCATTTTTTGGTGAACAATCTAGGCTTTCCCTAAGGAATTATGAATTTTGACATCTTAAAAACGACTGATACGGGGATCTCTTTAATTAAATTTTCGAATAGGTACGAAATGACACTTAATTAGATCGGTAAGCTACAGCACATGTACTACGTGATAGCAGTCATTGAATTTTAGGTCGGTTTTTGTTTTAGAGGGTCGGAGAGCATATACTCACCTGTGTTTTCCGAGGAAAAATTCAGAATTGTATTTTCCCGGTCGTATCCGCCCACGTTGACTCATGTGCGAAGTAGCAATGTGGAATGTATTATAAATACTGTTTGAAATTAATATTATAATATTTTCATTATTGGTTAGTTACAAGAAATAAAAATGACTCAAGTTTCCCTTAATTATTTGTAGAGTGTTCCGGCTAGACCTTGTATGGAATTACTTGAAAAGACGTAATATTAATTGGCATGTGGACATGCCACTAAATAAATCCCCATCTCGAGTCTCATAACCTACATTCGGATTCGTGACCGCAGAACCTGGGTGGCCCCTGGGATTGTTGACGCTGCGGCGTAACACTGAAAAACATTTGGAACAAGCCAAGTGGCTGAATTGATTTGGGGACAACACGCGACAATGAATATTATTCTGAACTTACCTCATCGTAAGTTGATTACGCTACATATACTTCTCGGTTAGATTATCTATGTTTCAGCATGCATTTATTTTTCACGCATGCACTGGGCTCTGTCAGATAATTCACGGGTCTTCTTCAGAAAGTTTAGCTGCTACTTAATGACGTCAGCGCGCGATTTTTTGGGCGCACCAGTAAAACGCACAGAACTGGCTTAAGATGTCATACCTTGACGCTTTGCGTAAAAGCTGCGTCATGTTAGACCTCAACTGCACAGAGGTAGAGGAAATGGACTATATCATTTGGGGCTAGAAATAAAGTAGGCCCATTAAGAATTAAGTATACTTCAAGAACCCCAAAATTCACAATAAAATCATTTTCAATGCAGAACCATCATTTTGTGTACATGCATGTCCTGCGTTGGTCCTTTTACAGCTAATACCGTGGGCGTTGGAAATTGGTAGAAGAAAATTCATATGCATTTGTATGCAAATCGTCACTGAATGGGTTGGTTTTGAAAAGTAAGGGCGTGCGAAAAGTGTTCTTTCTTGCAATTTCATTGAATGTGTTTCATCACTAATGGGTTGTTTTGAAAATTGGGGCCGAGGGAGGTGCGAGAAGATTAGCCACTCTAAGTGTCTTAGAGAGTCCTGATCTTCTCGCACTTCCATATCATTTTCATAACAACCAATCAAACAATGAATGCGTCAAGGTCCTTTTTGACACCTTTTTATAGAGTAAACTTTGGACAGGTTTGGAGTGTAGAAGTGTTTTTTTTTAAGTTATATTTTAAAACTACCTAAAAATTTTTTGATACATTACGTTAATTATTAATTGTTAATGTAATGATTTGATCACTATTGTTTTCTCAAAGTATATGACGTATAAGGACCCCGCTTCAGTGCATTCAACAGGATATTGCATCTTGACCGTATGGGTCAGTGCAGGCAGCCCTCGACGCCTTCGGGTCTCGGGCTGTCTGCACTGACCCATACGGTCGCGTGCGATTATCCTGTCGCATCACTAGGCGAGGTCCTTATCCTTATCATAACCGCAGTGCCACCCCCTTTATGAATGCATCCCTTATTGCCAAAGAAGAAATATCGGCGAATGTTTAATTCGACCTTGTCATTTTCTCCAATGGTTAAAAAAACAAAAAATGGCGGCCAAACCAGTGGTCTTACTGTTCCACTACTAAGCACGTGTCCCATGTGACGTTCAGTGACGTGTTTGTAGTCGCATTTTAACCGGCAATAGACCGTGATTAAATGTGGTAAATAATGACTTCGCCTCTGGCAGAGGGATTCGTTTCTGATCGCTGACCTCCTTCGCCAACCCAAAATACCAGCGCGCCCTAGATCAAGATCACCCTGAAGGACATCTGGTTTCCAGAAGTTTATTCCATTTTTCATCAACATGCACTATAATTATTAAACGAAAGATAATGGACAAATGAATATTATAAGTCTACTCTCACCCTAGTCCCAGTAACTGTACTTCCAGGCAGTGTTTCTTTTCACATTTGGACTTATCATTCAACTGCCACTGCTCGAAGTCCAGGGTTTAACAGGCGTTAAATACGTTTAAAACACGCGTGTGTGCAGAACTGTAGAACCACAAACTGCGTCATTTGTTACATTAATCATTTAGACCTTGTTTCTCCACCTTTGCGTTGTTGGGTACTTGGCTTCTTATTGCGTAAAGTGTTGCAACATCGGATTAATAAAGTTTCTTCTTCAAAGAAGTTTTATTTTGAAATACCACTTTTGCAAGTATCCTGGTCTCGCCTCCATCTTTATTAATTATTCATCGTTGTGACTTTTGCTTCAAATCGTTGAATATGCCAATTCGAGAGAAATCGGGCGCATATTCAGGCGTATATTAGGCTCACTTTTGATGCGAGTGAAAGCAACTGGAAACATCGCCTGAAATGTAAGCCCAAATCACCCGCCTCGGCGGTGTGGAAAGTACGGGGTGACGTTAGTCTCTCAACCGCAATCCCAATTTAGATATTTTTCGCAGTCTGTGACACGGACCACGTCGTGGGTAAATCCCACGGGGTAATACTTCCCAAGCACGCCGTATTTTGCCGAACCGAACAGTTTGAATTATCTCGATATTGACAGCGATTTGTTGTCTTTCGATACAACATGGAGGACTAAGACAAAGTACACTGAAGATTTGGAGCTCCATAAATTTTGATAAATTTTTACCTTGTAGAACTTAGCATCAACTTGTAAAACATGCTATTTTCGAGGTAAGGTAGTGACAAATGTATTGTGTGGGTGTATTCCAGTGCAGCATTATATTTTTGGGCTCAATACCACCCGGTTGATTTTTTGCTTTCACTAAAAGATCTTTCTTTTTCTGCACAAACCGTCATGACTAATAGTCAACGATAACGACAACTTACAAAAGTTAAAGACTACCTAGTCATGATCATCAGGACTAACTCTCACCCTTAGCCCTCAGTTTTGAAATTGGGTGTCCTTTTAATATAGAATTTTCAGTAGAAAATAATTTTTGACCCCATTGGTTCAATATGCTTATCGCCTTCACACATGTGTGTGCGTATTCGGATGCAACCTCAAGCTAATTACGTCACAAGATTATTCATACACTTTTTATCGTATAGTATAATTATGTAAGCCATGCAAGTCGTTGGAAACCAGCTGCTTGGCCAGCTTGGGTTGGCAAAATAGGATAAGGTTTTGCATTTAGTATTATACTGTACGCATTCTACCAAAATACGTAGCATAGTGGGCATGGGGTTTTAACCCCCACCCCCTTTTTATTTGCCCCCCCCCTTTGTAACTGAGGAACCCTTTATACTGAAAATTCGGACCCCCACCCCTTTTTACCCATTCACCAAGCAAATTTGTGATTACCCGTAATGGTAAACAGCAACATAAACTTCAATCACAGAAGTGCACATGTGCTCTGTTATAATAAAAAGTGCTAAGTATCTTTATCGTATAATTTATTTTTTTGTTGCAAGATCAATCCAAATAGCACACAGAGGTACACGAAATGAAACGGGAACCAAATGTTGTGTTAAATGATTTTTTTTAACAAACTCCAGTCAAAAATCATGGTAGGCTAGCCTAGCCAGTCGAGCTCACAGGCTCGGTTCTTAGACTGGCAGGACGGGGCATGTACGATTACGCAAATTATGAGTACATGACCGTCCCACTATCCAGGTCATTTTCAGAACCCCACTATCAGCTTTTTTTCTGTCTTCCTTCAATCTCATCTGCATCAAATCCCCTCGTCTCCTCAATCTCATCTGAAATCAAATCCTCAAATTACTGCTATCAGAATCTGAATCTTCTTCGCCAAAAATCCACGATCCCAACTCCAGTTAGTTTTTGACGGGGCAATTCATTTAGACGAGAATTGCCTAAAAATCATCGGGGACAGGAGTTCGATAGTGCGATCACTTTAAGTTTACCGGAGCTATTTCATTCACAAAACAGGGAAGACAAGTATTTGTAAAAATAAACGATTGCCCACAACACCATAAAACAACTGATCTAAAACTGATGCTGATTGGAGCCTACTGCACGATGAGATATGTAAATGCTTCATGAGCTCCGGTGAGGCTGTTGGCAAATGAGCGAAGCTGGCCAGGGCAGCGATAGACACATTTATGCGAGCAAGGCCCGAAGGAAGTGTGAGTAGTAATTACATTTCAATTGTTTACAGGGAATTTTTACGCCACCCTTTATAGTTCATCTCACGCTTGATACACGCCACCCTTGTTGTGGAAAAAAACGTAAACCCCCACCTTTTGCAGATTTTTGAAAAGCGGGAAAAACCGGCAAGACGGGAAGCTTCAGTGCCGGGGAATCCTGCCGACTCGCGGGAATTTTTAGTGCAGCAAAGAAAAGAAGAGAAAAAAAATAAGGAAATAACGAAAAATTGTGATATAAAACAAGGGAAAACATAGTAAAATCATCAAGGGAAAACAAGAGTAGTAAAAATAAACCATAATTGAATAATAAAAGTAGGGCGAAAATGAGTGCCTGGAGTACAAGTGTGTTTATTTCTGATTTAAAATATGGAGACGACAAAAAAAAATAGGACGTCTCGGACATAAACATCACACAAAATTCTAGCGCAAGAAAGCCGACCCTCATTACTGTAGCAAATGTCTATCATTGTCATCAAGCGCACGGTGTATCAACTAGTATCAGCTCCAGGTATCACACACGGTCAATTCTGTGTATGTATTTAGAAAATGATTTCGTGAATACTAATTTTAAATGCGAAACGAATTTAACAATAGGGTCTTTGTTAGATTACATACATATTTTGATTGACTCTGTAAATTTATATAAAAAGTTAATAAAGGAAGAAAATAAAACTTCTCCCCAAGTGGCTGAATCTAGCAAAATATGAAATCAACTGCATAGCAAAATGTGTGATGGTTGCATGTCTTACACACAGCTCGTCTTCCATCAATCTCGTGTGAAAATAACATGGGGACGGCTTGATTGAAGTACTCTTGAAAACAAAAAATCAGCAAACCGTCAGAACTTGATATTCATTGGTTGTAAGTAATCTTAGCTTCTCCACGTTGTATTTTGCTTGGTATGTGGTAAATTAAGGGGTCATTTGGGCACAATCTAAACGATTCTGAAGCTTACTATTCGCTTAAAAATGTGTACAAAGGCGCACCAAAAGCTTCAATTGCAACTCAACTCGATTTTTTCAAAAGGCTTCAGCTTCTGAGGGGGGGAGATCCCCCTCAGACCCCCCCCGCCCCTTTGCCGCTAGACACTTAATCTAACACTTTAGCTCCGCTATGCCTGCAAAACAGCCGTATAAGTCGCGGATCTTGACTTCCTTGCCGGAAAAAATTCTTTTTTCCACGCCGTGATTTGAACCCCACGCATTATAATGAGTGACTGCCCACGTATGCGTAGGCACGTGGATTTTCAATTTGAGGGCTATAACTTAGCTAACTTGATTTTTTAAATTACGTATTTCTTGGCCTTCACCCCCCTGCATTATTTTTATTTTTTCAAGGTGTCGAGTGTAAGATGGCGCTTGAATCGCCTTGCAATCGGCAAATAGTGCTGTTGATCAAAAATTCCACCTTTAACACGTTAATTTCGTCATGCACCCTCAATGGTTTTTGTTCCTTGACATTCGTCTACATTTCTGTAAGATATATTTCACAGGAAAAGGTATTTTGTACTTCAGATTCGGTGCGGTTTGCCGGTGATTCGCCGACGCTACCCCGGGCATCTAAAAATAGAATTCACCAACATCAGTACGCATGCGATAATTACCCAGGAAACACCGAGAGCGGTTTGTTTGTGCCGATGTGCGCAGTTGATCACTAACCCGACTGGCACAATCGATCGACCGACAGAATTGTATCAAATTAGCAATCTGTGCCTGTCTAAGCTAGTCATAGTAACAGGACATTCGAATCCATTTATCATTACACTGGGCATTATCGAACAACTGATTCTCATGTCCTAGTTCATTGTATTGAAGTGACATACGGTATTGCAATGAACTCAATTTGCAATGTTCCAGAACCAAAATACCCGCCAATGCACTCAACATGCATTGATGTCAATTCTTGCAATGCTTACATTACTGTACCATACCATTTGTTTTTTACATTTGATATCAACAAATTGTAAATTCGGGAAGAAATAGGAGGGAGCAATTTCTCAACCATCAGAATTGAGTCCCTAATGAACCGGAAGCATAAATTACGAGGTTTAAAGAAAGGTCGTACACACGGTAAAACGAATGGCACACCAACCGATGAACAAAATCCGTTTCCAACAACATATTCAACCGCTGGCCCTGCCGGCCAAGCCCATACAAAAAAAGTAACTATTGATGCGTATATGTGGGTTATTAATATTATTGCGTGCCTCCTAGTAAAAAAAAAGTTTGGGCCTTAGCCCAAAAAGTTAAGAGTGAGCTAGGTCTATACTAATCGGATAATTTTGAAATCGAAAGAAAGAGTGGCCTAACATTTCAGAAATACCCCTTGCTTTTTGTCTTATTAAAACAATGACGACGGCTAATTTTGTGATTCCTTTGGCTACCATCGTCTGACTAGTCCATGAAATACGGCAACACATCGATCGCGTGAGAATATGAGTTACAGGTGCACACAACAGACATCAATGACGTAAATAGACAGAAATGTACTATAGACTTCTCTTCCAAAGCATTTACAAACATGCACCCACACAAACAAAAAATAAACCCCCTTCGTCAAAAACCTCATTTAGTTAGACAATTTATGTTAAAAGGAGGAGCGCTCGGACGACTTTGGCTAGATACCTCCGCAGAGGGTGTGGCTTATCATCTTTGTCAAGAAATAGAGAATAACTACTGGCAGCAAAAACACCGATGCGTAGTTTCCGCCAGTGGCGTGGCATATATCAACTTGAGTCTTTCGATTATATCACGATAGACGGTTTGCGCAGGTATATGACCAGACCTCCACAAATTTCTATTTTTTCCGAATGGTAAGTGAATTGACTCAACAATCTCATATGCATCGTGAGATACACATCTTCCATGGACGTACTTTGAGGGTGAGTACAAGTAAGTTAAAGATAAGGTATCCTTCTGCAAAGTTGAACTTCGCTGATTCAGGAAAAAAATATGCTAAGGCATAAATATAAATGTCTCCAACTATAAAAAATCCTCAAGCTTGATAGTATGAAAAGCAGACAAGGTCCATCATAAAGAAATCATTAAACCCTGGTTAGGATGTTCTTGAATGAAGTCAAAATATTAAAAAAGACAAAAAAACAAAAATGGTCATTTTAATGATCAGAAAACTTCACAGTGATCACACCATACCTTCCATGATTTAAATCGTGTGCGTAAAGGAAGGGGATTGTGGATCAGTGTGTATGAAATTTATTGTGAAGTGGCATAATTTCTGCCCACGTCGGCCGCCACGCTCCACGTCAGCATATAAACGTACACTAAACGCCAAGTAATCCGCTCATTTTTCACCTCCTTAAGTTAAGGATAGTACTTTCATTGATGAAAAGTGAACCCCAAATCCCCCATAACCCAGACACTTCAATAAACCCCAACACAATACCTAAATCTACCTAGATATGTTTATTTTCAACTAACGAATAGTGAAAGTCTTCCATAAACAATGCAGCACGATCGTGCGTCGATGTCAGGCGCTAACCATGGCTGGTCCATTTAGCGGTCCCTTGATACGCGATAATTATTTGCCTGCTGAGCAATATTCTCACGAGCTGACAACGGACCACGAGGGGGACGGACACTATTGCACCGACGCACCAGTGTGGAGGCTCTCTAACGTAAACAACATTTACTCAGTTTAAATGCTTAACATGTTAAAAACAAATAGATTGTTCTAAAATAGTTACCCATCAAATGGAGTCTTAAAGGATTTTAAGGCGCGGCATCAAATGAATATTTTGGCGATGTGACGTCTCAAATTTAAAAACTCAAAGGAACTTACCGCACATGCCGCCGCCGGGCCGGGGCGTCGTGCGGTTGATCTTTTGATGTAGTCTCAGTAAAATTCACATCCGATTGTAAATATGACACGATATTATTTATATGAAGCTGAAGTGCTATAAAATTGTGAACAGCCTTTTAGAGTTATTCATTGTTATAATATTCATAAATTTGGACTTAAAATATAATGTGTGAATATGTGAAATAAATGATACTTCGTTTGCAGATCTTATGAAGATGTTTGGGTTTATTGGCGCGATTGATCTCTCGCCCTCTCACCCTCTGCCTATAGATTCAGAATAATTTGATAACATTTATTATATATCGGGACTGTAATCTCATCTTCTCTATGACATCTCTCCCCTCTCTAATCCCTCAAAATTTACCCTCCGAAGTTACGCTCTCCGTAACCCAAGATCTTCTACAAATTACATTTTCCCCCAGAGGCTGTCGCTCGTTCGAGTTCTTCCTGCCTTTTTATTTGCCTTCTCTGCTTTTTGGCCGGTTTGTATAGTTTACTACTATTCCCTTAAATTGCTTTATTTTCCCTCGTCTGACTTCCTCATAAATATACTAATATATTAATATTTGCAGCTACTTAATGCAGTTCCACACGCAGTGGGGTTTATCGGGCGGGTTGTTTTAATGTACAAGCGTTTAGCCTGTGTGCATGAGTTTCACTCGTGTTACCAATCAACAAAAACAAAACCCAACGTATTGGTATGTTTTACCGTTACACATGATTTATTTGATCTTCCAGAATACTTTATAGATTATGTAAATGCGGGTTTAAAACAGTAAAGGAAAAAACTACGTTGATGTAACAAAAAAAAGTAACGCCCTCATAAGTTCAGCTGTTCCTCATATGGCTGCTTGTTTGAAATTGCTGTTGGTTACGAATGTTCATTACTAAGTTAATGATAAGAACAGTAAAACATCGGAGGTTACGGTCTATGATATATGACATGGAAACGAGGTAATTTGTCGTACTCGTAAATCACGTCATGCGGGCGGGGCGACCGTATTGTGGTGTGTGTTGGTCTTTCACATTTGGACCTTCACGTGGCTAACGAGCTATAACGTAAGAACCTCGTGCCAATGACTACACATGTTGCCGTCATCTTGGCCGCTGTATCGAATTCGTCGATACAACTCTTCAACTTCACGAGACATACGATCAGTTTATCTTAAAAATACGGCGAGTTGGCACAATCAACAAGCCAACGGGGGAATCAAGAAAAACTTCAAAGATACTTCGCATGGGATGTTTGTAAGTATTGTGATTGTCAGCTATTCGATAAAAGTCATCCTCACGGAAGACAATTGGGGGGGACAATGGTCATGATTAAATATTTGCGCAAACCGGAAGTGTCGGTCTCAAGGGGCGCAGTACACCTCCAAACGGAAAATTTGTAGAAGGTGCGTATTAAATAATGGCACACGTTCTGAAATCAGTATCTTAGTCATGAGTTACATGTTACTGTAACTATGGTCTAAGCTAATGCACCAATGCAGCAGACGAAGAAGTTGCAATTTAATTTCTGACTCACAAATCTTCATTCTGACTTCCGAAGTCTCATTCTGACTTCCGAATTCTGCATTTTTCTGACTTCCGAATTCATACATAAATTACCTCGTAAGCTTCCATTCGCTTTTGCTGTGCAACGGCAGGGTCCATCGCCACGTGACAGCTCGAAAGTTGGCGAACGTACTCAGCGGTTCCTCCATCATTTAAATTCCTAACTGCATATGGATTTTATGGAGAAAATAGTCGTATTCCTTCCACACATTCATCGACAGTATCAGTTCCACTTTTCGAATATGACCCATGCATGACCCACCTCAACAACAACCACCTCGACCTCGCTCGCCCACCAAGGGTATGTGTAGATCTCTTACACAAAATGCGTGCAAGAGATCTGTGTCGGACGAAAGCTACCAAAAATGTGTTTAAAAGTACATAAAAAGGTAAATATTCTGTTTGTTAAATTCAACACTTTGTTGACGTCTTATTCATTTGCCCCTGTCTTATCTCCTTTGTAAAACTCTAACAATGTTAATTTTGACCAAATGTAAAATTAATCAATCATTAGCTTCACATGCTATCTTCAGTAGATATCAAAACAGGTTGATTCAGTTTTGATTTGGGGTGTTCATTTAGGGGGGAGGGTGTCAACTCTTTTTTGGCGAAAAATCTCGCCTTTCCATTAATTTTTGTTAAAGCATTTAGGTTTTCCCCCTGATTTTATTATATTTCTCCATTTAGAAGTTCGTATTCCCCCTCTTCTCTCTTCAACATATTCCCCTCTCTCGCCTACAAAATTACTTCTACTCAAAACCTCTATTCCCCGGGCATAAATAATGACCCCTCCATTAGAATGATATCTGGGGGGGAGCACTCAACTTTTATTTGGATAGGGGTGTGGGGCCGCACCTTGGGCCTTGCAAACTGAACAAAACTTGCAAAATGGGGGTCTTGTGAACTGAAAATTGAAAATTTGGACCTTTGAGAACTAAATTTTGCCACAAAAGTAGTTAAAAATCAAAATTTTGCTTGAAATGGGGGGGGTCTTGTGAACTAAAACATGCTCATATGGGACCCTTGTGAACTGCCCGTAGGAGCCGTATGGGCGCAATAAGCAGCAATTCTTTTGTTCAATTTTCATAAAGCATATAGGGTGTTTCAATATTCATGATATCCTGTGTCAATCAGCAATAGTGATGTGACATTGCATTATTCATCTTAAACATTCATGTAGGCCTACCAAAATGGGAATCGAACACGGCACCCTCTGCTTATATGAAATGAAATACTTAATACTACGATACCTTAAAGGGAATGTATGAGAACATTTATATTACTTTTTCTTTCAAATTAAATAAAATGCAAAAATATAGGACTACTACAAGAGGTTCTGAATTATCTATTAAAAACTGGAAGTGAAAATAAGATACTAATCAATGATTTTTGTGTCCTTTTTACATATTGTCTTGTTGTTATAACATTGAATTATTAATGGCATATCAGTGATCACCCGAAAGAGTCAAAATATTTGAAATTTACAGGAATAGCTTAAAAGGGAAGGATAAGTCTGTAGAATTCTCGTAAGTTGCTTTTTCCAACTGAAGAATTGACAGAAAAGCGAGAAAACGGCAGTGTTCGAAGATACAAATCTCCATTATATTGCACGTTGTAGTAAGTGTCCGTACGTACGGAGAGTATTGACTAAAATTTCTGATTTTGCGCTTATTAGGTTGCTTCTGGTCTTGTGATTTGCAGGGTATGTTAGGTGACCGGTACTTGTTACAGACATGCTAAAATCTGATTTTTGACATTTTTTTGATTTTCTGATTTAGCAAATCACTGATAGTACCTTTAAAAGTGTAGGATAAGTCTGTAGAATTCTCATAAGTTATTTTTTTTCAAAATGAAAAACTGATAGAAAAGGAAAACAGCAGTTTTCAAAGATATGAATCTCCATTAAATTACGTGCTGAAATCAGTGTACGTACGGACAGTAATGACTATAGTCGATTCGCGTTGATACGTTCGTCCCCCTGGAGTTTTTCGTGGACATGGCGTAACGGGCATGCCCGCTATGAGGGGGCAAATTTCCCATTCTTGGGAAATTTTCCCTCTCAGGGGGGTCAAAAGGCCAATGTTCCCGGGTCAGGGGCTATTAAAATGGCTGATTTAGCATGATTTTGCAAAGTTTTTCCCGGCAAATCGTCATCCCCCTGTCGGGGGGGCAACCTGCCCCCCTGCCCCCCAGCCGTTACGCCACTGGTTTTGGACCTATTCAATTAAGTCGGAGAGGGAAAATGAAAGAATTCAAATGCACGTGCCACACCGGATTATCTTGGCGGACACTCCGATCAAAAAACTCACTCACCTGCCGCCCTTTTTAAATACAATTTCATTATGGATGTGGGAATACGCCACAATAGTGATGCATGGCTTTAACATTGCCAACAATAACATGATTAACAGGAAAATTCCCTGCGACCCATGAATTTTTCACCTCCGAAGAATGGTAGGGGTCACAATCAGATGAATCGAGTATAACATACCTGATTTTGTTCATATTGGACTGCTTTTGGTCATATCACTCGTAGGGTATGTTAGGACACATACTTGTTACAGAGATGCAAAAAACTGACTTTTGATTTTTTTTTTTTCAATTTTTTGATGTAAGAAATCACTGATAGTGCCTTTAACTTAAAGGTGCTTGTTCCGATTTATGTGTATTGTATTCTCTACTTGATATGAGAGCCTAGCACTTGCACATACACCCCATCGGCATCAAGTACTGTGGGAAACAAACTTGCGGTTTTGATGGTAGATGCAATGATGCATGTTGCAAAGCCCTATTCAATATTGTGCTAATATTGATGGTTAACCACTAAAACGGCAGTTTTTTGTTTATATCTTGGGAATGAAATGGATTTGAGGGCTCAAATTTCAGGACGACAATGAGAAAAATACGGCCTTTCATCTGATATCAAAAATCGATACTACTTCCGGGTAAATCAGGGGGGTCCCAAAGACGATGAGTCTGATTTACTTAAATTTGAACAAGTGTAAAATGAGTAATTATTCTTTTGCACAATTTACTTTAACTTAATAATTATATTTTGTTTGTGTTGTTTACATTTCTCAAATAAAATACGGATATTTGTGACAATTTTAAGCCCTTATTATTTACAGATCTTGAGTACTATAAAAATAAAATTGAGTGATTATGATAATCATTGAGTCACAATGCTAAGACACATATCGTTCCTATATCTACAGTTACTTTTTAGAGTGATGCTTAAACTGATTCCGGTCATGTGCTGGGTTATAAACTTCAGAATGATCAGATTCTATTAAAATGGACTAAAATTCTTCATGATGTTAGATATTAATATATTTTATGCACTTTCTTAGGCATTTTGATGTATAAGTAAGGGATAATTACTCTTTCCTCTGTTATTTCTTGAGCCGATTATCATAAAGCAAATGCATACTTTTGTTGAACATTCCGTATAAACATTCGAAACCAATTTAAATCAATAGATTATAAAATCTTCACCCCATTAATACCTTGGAAATGTCATCTTGTGCGCAAAAACAAAGGTTGTCGTTTAGGCAACTAACTTTTCTTTCACCCATGACCCAGATGAACCTGCCGTATGCCATGTAAAACATTGACAAATGTTACCCTCTATTAATTCACCCCCTTCTCTAGCAGCTTCTACTCAAAATGGTCAAAAATGATAAGTTAGCATTCTCGCAATTTGAAATTCCACTCCATGTCCAACTTTGCTTATAGTCATCAAAACATTGTTCAGACTCTTGTGCAAGGTCAAACGGGCCAATTGCGGACCAAATTATTTCTTTGTAAATAGCACATGTAATGAAGTTACCATTGGTAAATATCATGCAGTTGTGAATTCTATCATAATTTTAGCTCAAACCCCAATTATGAAATCTGCATAGCTAGTGTGAATTTTGTGCATGATCGATCCATCTATTCACCTGCGGTAACACTTTAAACGTTTCTAATTGCAAAATGCAAAGGCCTTGGTGTATTTTGATGGCAATCGGGACTCTGACCTGGGTAGGGGGACTAAAACTTTTAAAAGAAAATTTTTGAGACACTGTAATCTTGGGAACTACAAGTCATCGGGTAAAACATGAATGCTTCTAATTGCTCAAAGAGGATGGGTATTCACTTATTTACGTCCTAAACACCCTTGAATGTGGTCCATGAATACCAGATCAAAGTCACTGGATAACCTTGAAAATCCTTGCATGCACCTTAAAGGCTGTGTCTGTCTGGCCCCAGAGGAAACATCAAATCCTTTCTGGGAATGTAGGCCTCACATGAAACTTTTCTATGACATCGGCCTGTAACCGGGGAGGGGCAGTGGCCCCCCCAATAAAAAAAAATCCATCAAAGTTCCCCAAAAACAGCCCCAAAATTTCAATCTACCCTAGGTCCAGTCCAACCTTGCCATGAAAAGTACACATACATAGCAATTTAATTTAATCAAGTTAGCTTTAAGAGGTCACGTAGGGGGGTAACCTGTCATTTTTTTCTTGCACTTTTGCATGATTTTGGAGAATTTTTTCTTGACCCCCCCCCCACCAGTTCCCGGCGAAGGAGTGGGGAGGTGGTCCTGGCTAAGGAAATCAAATTTTTGGGCTAACAGCATTTGGGACCAAAATCACAAATTTCTGCAAAATCTGTGATTTGGCCAAAAATGTTAAAAAATCTCCAACATTTTGGAGGTTGACACGTATGTAAGGCTGTTAAGACCCACATTTTTCAGCCTCATTGTCACCCTGACCCATATTTGTAACATTTCATCAAAGGACGCATATTTTTTAGAAATTTTTTTTTTACCATGTCACCCAAAGCCCCTATTTTGGGGAGAAACTTTGAAAATGTTCACCCAAGACCTATTTTTTAGAAAATTTTTGCAAAACATTCACCAAAGAAAAGACCCTCAATTTTTGGAATTTGCAATTGTAAAAAAAAAATCACGCTCCTAGGCCCGCTTTAGCTGCCTGCCGTTGCGGTTTGTGAATGAGATGCCTCATGTGAATTTACCTTGACCATGTGACCTCATAAACAATAGAGGGTTGCTGTAATATCCAGAACCAAGTTTTGGTTCCAATAACACCTTTTTTAATATATGTCCAATTTTACAATTAACATTTAACCTCATATACTGGGCATATGACCGTTAACCTCATCAACAAAGCAAGATCCCTACTTCAACTGTGACTCAAGTTTGGTTTAAATCCTTAAAGCATGTGATCTTACAGGCAAATGCTAACCCTTCCACAACAACATACAAGACAACAGTGGATGATGTGATCCCTGTTTTTTCCTGCCTTTAAAACACTTTTCCCCGGACTTTTGGGCTACTTCTATCCGGATTCGCTTCAGCAGTTCCATTTTTAGCGCAGTGAAGTTTGAACCATTGCTCAAAGTTAGCGAGACCCATAGCATTCGACTGGAGTCTGCCTAGTATTTCTAGCCAAGTGTCTGCGGCCACGAGGCTGTTTTGTCATGAACTTTTATAACCCTCGTCTCCATACTTTGCCGACGGGAGGTCAGTAATTGGCAATCTGTATCCCTAAAGTCCTTGGTGTATGAGGCCCAAGAATTTGCCTAGCACGGGTCCAGGGAAAGGCAGGCAATACAACAAAGTTATCCTTATGCATCTTCCTGCCTTTTTTTTTTTTTTTTTTTTGAATACCTCTGGGTTTGGAAGCTCCAGCCTTACACCCATATCTAATTCATAATGTGAATTCAATGGAATTAAACCAAACTTGAGTCACAAGTGCAACGTAGGATCTTGCATTTGTTGATGAGGTCAAAGGTCACATGCCCAGGTATATGAGGTCCACTGGATTGTAAAAGCTATTTGGTCTTTTTGCGATGCAAGATTTTAAGAACCTTGCCTTTAATTATATTCATCAAGTGTTCAGAAAATAGAATAAACAAAATCCACTCAATAAAACTATATAATGTAGTGAGTTTGAGAATGATAGTATAACTACTGGTGGTATATTTAATTGAAATCATTGTAGTCTCACAGTCTTACACAACCACTTGAACCAACAAAAATCATTAGTCAAATGAGACACAATTTATATCTTTCAGTCAAGCATCTTTATTAAATCCCCGTCTGGTTTTACAAAGTTACAGAAACAAGTGAAACAATGCAATTTTGGCATTGCATAGACCATTTTTCCAACTGGTTATGCTGAACCGAAGTTAGTTGCTTCATTTATATCATTTCTATCCCATTATGGGAAGCATGCAGTTTGCATATTTGTGCAATAAATACATCGGCCTGGAGTCAGGAATTTTAGTTTTACACAGTATCAAATGGCACTGCTATACTGTGCACAAATGTTTTCTGCACAAAAACAAAAAAATCTGATTCATCTCTTACTTTGGAATTAAGCATTTTAGGTGACTATCTTTAGTTCTAGATTACCATTTTTAATTACTACAAAAAACAAATTCAAAATCTCTGAGTCGGCCTTTAATACTAGTTTGGCATCAGTGGTGGTAAATTTTAAATCTTCCCTACCCTCCCACTCCAGATTTTTGGCAGCAATGGAAAAAAAACATGAGTGTAGACCAAACCGACGGCAGCCATTGCTGAAGTGTCCCTGCATTCCTACTGCTGAGAGACCGGGGGTTCATACGCTGATGTGCCATGTGCATGTTCTATTATAATAACAAGTAGGTCCGCAGATCACAAGTGTCGCGTTTTTGCAAGGTTTCTAGATAATTTGTTGGACCCAATCTGTGAACACCCCATATGGGCCTTGGGTCAGTGATTCTTCTGAGTATGTTTGGTAATTATGTAATTATAGCAATTGATTTGTGGCACAAGAAGGAATTTATAGATTTTCAAAGAATGCCCCTTTAATCAGCCCATGTGACCTTTGACCCAAATCTGTGAAAACCCATATGGACCTTGGGTCAGTGGTTCTTGTGACCAATTTTCTCCACAATAGGCCTTTTACTTCTCAAATGAGAAACTTTTTCCCAAAACTTAAACCTTGGAAAACACGGGCACACCCCCAGGCATACGGGCACACGGGCATATGGTCAGACAGAATTCAGGACTGGTAGGTGTCTCCATTTCTTCAAAAAGGCAACACAATAAAATTTACTCTGCTCCAAATGCCCTAGCTTGAGGGCTTAGGGCCATACCCATGTTACCAACATTTCACTTGGCATTTAATTCAAAAGAGTTGATTTCAGAGTTCACAGCATGTGAGAGCACTTACCAATGTTACAGGATATGATCTACAGAAAGTTGGAAAACTACAGAGTGGGTACTATGTTGGTATATAGATGGGCCTCCATGTGCAGTTTATGTTAAGCAATAACCATTAATGTATCATGCTAGGGCTTAGAGTAAATGTATTCTGCTAAGACCAACAAATAAAACGATATGACATTTTTTGGTTGATTACTTATGGGATACATGTAGTATCATGGACAATGTATATCATGTAATGAGCCAATCAGAAACACTGTAAGAAAGGCAGTAGTCCTCGGGAGATTAAAGGTGTATTTTGTGATCCCAGCACCTCATTTTTTTGTTTATGGTTCACTAGATATGCATGAGAGAGGTTATTACCAAAATTTCAGTTGATTCTGACCGTGCATTTTGATGTTATGAGCAAATGTTTGTATCACGGTGCCCCATAGGCCACTGTGTTGTAATTTCTGACCGTTTACAGACAGAAAATACAAAATTATGAATTTTATCCAGAGAAGATGCAATTTGCACGTAAGATTGTACACACATACTATACTTAGACCAACAGTTCTGAAGATATAACAATTTCAACTTTTTGGAGTTAAAGGCACTATGAGAGATTTGCTCAATCAGAAATTCGAAAAAAATCATTTAAAATCGGATTTTTGCTCGTTTGTAACAAGCTTAGGTACCCAAACATACCTCACAAGTTATAGGACCAAAAGCAACCTAATAAGGACAAAATCGGATTTTTTAGCCATTACTGTCCGTACGGACACTTACTACAACACATAATTCTATGGAGATTCATATCTTTGGACACTGCTGTTTTCTTCCTTTTCTATCAATTTTTAGCTTGGAAAAAAATAACTTATGAGAATTCCACAGACCTATTCTTCACTTTTAAGCTATTCCTGTAAATTTAAAATATTTTGACTCTTTCGGGCGGATCACTGATAGTGTCTTTAAGTCAGGGGGACGAGGCTGTGGATCACAAAATGCCCCTTATAGACTATGGGGCGTAGACCAAATAACAAGCTGCATAACAAATTCTGTAGTCCATTCAAAGGGAGAAGACAAAACCCGGCGTAAAATTATTGATAAATTATGAACATGACATAACCGTCTGTGATCCAAATAAAACCTTGCACATTTTCTTAATAATGAATAAAATTTCACATCAATTTCTATTTCATATATTCAGTGACCAATGGATATGTATAGACTTCGGCAAACCATTAAATAAGAATTACAATGGGCCCAGTATGCGGAGCCATTGTTATAGCCATGTGTTATCACCTCCACGATTCGGGTTGAGTAACAAAATACCCGTCCTCTTTCACAATCACTAACCAGTTTACATTATGATATAGGTCATTGACCCTAAGTTTTCTTCTGAAAGCGCAGTAAATTGAATACAAATGAAGTTAAGCAATAAATTACGGATTTTAATTCTGCACAAAGTTGTTAGGTCAAAGGTTGCCCAGCAACATTCTGGCATGATGTTTGTTTGTCTTTTTTCCTTTTCGAATAAATGATGAAAAACATGGACAAAGTTAATTGAACACGCACTATAGAAGCTCAAGATTTATTTATTTGCGAATGAGAATAAGCATTTTGCGCTTACATCATTAAAAAAAGACTTCGTCTAAATCGGAGAGGTGAGTCTTTTCAACCGCGATACAATATAACAATGGTTCTGCACTCCCAGATGAAAAGGAATCTGAAGTGTTTTTCTACACTGCACACCGGGCCGGTAATTGAATATCTTTAGCTCTAGCGTCTAGCATATCTATTGGTCACTGATATTGGGGGAAATAAAGTGACATGATTTTATTCATTTTCAAGAAAATGTGCAAGTTTTATTTGGGGCAACAGATAGTTATATGATTTTAATAATTTATTATGAATTTACGCTTGGTTTTGCTCTCCTCCCGTGATAGGGATTACGAATCAACAGTGCAGAAGGGCATGGCCCATACCCTATTAAGCCTCATCTACTGAAGGGGAAGGGGTGCTTACCATCCCTTTCTTTTTTTTTATGCAATACCAAAACCCCTTTTCTGGCACCAAATTATTTATTGTAATTGAAAATTGATATTTTACATTCAATTTGATGCAGAAACATGCACCCACCAAGGTATAGAGAAGGAAGTGGTGGATGGGGAGGTGGGTCCTGGGTTTTGAAAAAATAGGTCAAGAAAAAAAGGTCTGTCTCAGCTTCATGCTTGCATAGGTGTAAAAACCACATTTCTTTTTTTAAAGTTTCTAAGAGGATTTTTTAACACTTTTTATTTTAAAAAAATAATCAAGAAATAAAAACAGAGAAAATTTGGAAGCGAAGTATCCAAAAACATCTAAAAATGCAATAAAAAAGAATTTCCTCATAGTGCATTGCATTTTTTGACTAAAAAATGCACAGCACTTAGGGTTTTGATCTACAAGAAGCTGAGACAAACACTCTAGGCTATGGTACATGATACAATGTTGGCCTTTTAATTAAATATTCGTGCTCCAGACCTGGGGATTACTTATTTCCTTGAATAAATTAAAACAATATTATTTTAACCAGGAAAAACTGTGTCCCCACATGAAAAGAGTGCACATTATTTAGAAAAATGAATAAAATGTCAAATTAATTTACTTCTCGAATATCAGTGACCAATGGATATACATAACTTCAACATTCTCAAGCGAACAATGGAGCTAATGATATTCAATAATCGGCCCGGAACACACTTCACATTCTTTTACATCTGGTCCATTGTTATTGTGCATGCAGTTGAATAGATTTCGAATGTTATGTCCTTGTTGTATTGGCGTAAGTTCTTTCCTCGTTCGCGATGAAAGAAATCTTGAGATTCTACTGTGTGTTCAATTAAATTTTACGATATGATTAATAATTTTTTTTTCGAAAAGAAACTGTAAAGGGATAAAATTCATGATAGAAAAGCCCTTTGTAAGGGCTGACCTAATTCGTGCATAACCTAAATCCACAAGTTATTGTCTTTAAAAACAGTTTTCTATTCAATTTACCAAGAAAGGCAATGGTATTCAGCGACCTACATTTTTAAAACTCATGAGCGAGGTGAGTATGTTGCCCTTTATGTTATGAACAGATGCTAGAGCTCTTTTTTTTTTTTTTTTTTTTGCTTGAAATGTTTTCAACGGTGTGGGCAGTAACAATTGACTTGCATACCCTGATGAGAAAAAGATCTGAAGTGTTTTTAGGTTGATTGTTGAATATCAATAGCTCTATTGTTCGCTTGAGTTTACGTGTACATATTGGTCACTGATATTCTGGAAGTAAATTGAGTTGACATTTTATTCATTTTTCTAAATAATGTGCACTCTTTTCATTTGGGGATAAAGCTTTTCCTGCTTTACATAATATTTTTGAAATTTTAGTGAAGGAAGTAAGTAATCCCCAGTGCTGTAGCACGGAAAGATGGTTAAATCGAAAAACGTATCACGGCCTACTCTTTTTTTGGCCTAAAATAGCTCTCACATCCTGTGAACCCTATGCAATTATAATTCAACATTTCATTTCTCAATGTATTACAGGAAATTAAAGAATATTCTAGTCTACAAGAATTTATATTACACTACCGTTTCATGCTCAACATTTTAGAATATGAATTTTGATTTCTACAGTGGCAATGACAAATGGAAATCCAAATGGTATTGACAATATTTTATGCCACACGGCCCTTCTGCAATACAAATGAAATGGAATCCAGAGCTCTATTTCATAGTCCTTTGGTAAGGAAATTAATTCATTTTGACAAAAGAGATTATATGGCACAGACTGACACAAAGCAAGAGAGTTTAAATAGATCAAGCACCATTGTTTCCTCAATAAATTACTCTATATTATGTTATTGCACAGTAAATATTCTTCTCCTATGGACTATCTTCTTAGAAATATAATTATCATCTCTCCTTACTGAGTTAAGCCCTTTCTTCAGTTTCCAAAGCTGAGTGTTCCTCCCCAGAGTCAGTCTCCTGAAATAGTAAAAATATGCAGATATGTCCTACATACATGAACATGACCATCACCTTCAGGATAACACTTTCTGGCCAGATTATGTAAAGCAAGAATTTTGTCTATGGACAAGTCCATCTCTCCCAGCCTATTTAACCATCTGGGGTCGTTCTCTTCGTCATTTCGTCAACCATGGAGTTATTATTTTGCATTTACCCTGTTATAAAAACAAAGTGCTTATGGATTTATGAACTTGTCGAGGATCATTAGGTGGGGCTTGCAAAAGAGGGTCATCTGGGATCATTAAAATGCTGGTCAATCTTTCCTTTAAATGTGAAATTCATAAATGTGCATGAACCACCCACCCCCATCCGTGTATTCACACCCAATTTTGTGGCCATTTAGGAGATGACCTGTGACAATGAATTGGACAAAATGAAAATCAGTAAAAATGAGCTAATTTTCAAACTAGGTCAAATGTTAGGGTTCAACATGTTTCTATCATTGTACCAGTTAATGAGTGGACGATAACCCAGAATACATCAAATTAAGGCTATGAAATAATTGGAAAAAATACGAGACTATGTATGGCTCGTCCCGTATTTCCATAGTGAAGCGAATATATTTTGGTAGAACCTCAATCCATCCGTATTTGCATTATTTTGCCTTAAGAATCTGACTTGATCAGTTTTAAGACATGTGAGAAAAAGAAACCATTGGACATGATATGTTAACAATACTGTCTCAAGTGCACTTTAACACAAATGGGGGCAATCCAAACTGAGAACTAACCAATCACAAATGTGGTATACTTATTATTGTCAGAGGATGACAGATATGTGAAATTATCATCACTTATGACAAGGTCAAAATGTGATATGATCTGGCCAAATGACAAATCAGGTTTTGCCATTTATGTTTAGCCCCATTTCTTGGTAGTGAAATGTTTTTTATGGAACTTGCATAGGACTAATTGCTTTTAAGGCTTATCGTTACTATGGGTGGATCGTGCAAAATACCGACCAAATGTCACATAGTGGTCAACTAGGGTGACGATTAATTCGTCTACCTTTGGCTCCTGTTTCGTGTGAATTGAAATGAACTTTCATGGAATTTGAATATGCACATTGACTGACCCAGTGTGTTTTTCCGCCTCCCACAAAAATGCCATTTTACACTTTTGGCTAACTGAGAAATAGCAAATTCGTATTAGGTACACTATGCAATTTATGTGGTAAATTGTTCCCATTAAATAAAGTGTCCATGGGGATAAAAATCACTTTCAAATTTGTATCGACAAAACTGTTTTGTTTTGAAAAGACTCATCGTACATTTATCCAATTGCAAGTAAATTTGGGATCATAAAAGGGGGAGATTTTAACAAAATATCAGAGGTATCTAGGACATTTATAAGGTCAATAAAGAAACAACCTTGATGAGAGACATTGCTCTTACCATTGGGATGGATTCGGTTCTTCCTTAGATTGCATCAAGACCTGCTACACATAATAGAAAACCAACTGTGACTACTATGTACATAGCCAGCTTCTAACTTGCGCAGGTAGCCTACACCGCAGCTGCTCCCTTTCTACCATGGCAGCTATTGGCACAGTTCCATACTGAGCTGCAGGTTAAGGCAGGGATCCTAAATATAATTGGATAGGACCTCGAAATCCCGAAAGTGGATGCAACTGCATTAAATAGTGGACTCGGGGATCGCCGGTCGTACGTGCGTCTGTGCCGCTACTCATTCCCAGTCAGACTCATAGCTGCAAAATTAGGAGGCTATATTTCTGCATCCGAAATGGTTGTCACTAATTACTATCAAAATTGTCTGTGGGCAGTTTCATCAATCACTCATCCACCCTCCTGGGTAAAGTTCCAAAGTACACAGTTACTAGGTGTGGTTAAGTTCGAATTCTAATACCCAACCTCATGGCTTACTTCATAGTTGCCAGTTTGGTGGAGAGAATTTAGACATTTTGTAACAGTACCTGGAGTAGACCCGCTGCTACTTTGAATTTACTCTGCAGACTACCCCGCTGTCAAGATAGTAGACCAAATGAGATGTTTACAACACTCCTTCTCTTTTTAACATTTTTGAAATGTTTTGAGAACAAATATTATATTTTGAATTGGGCATTATCAAAACCCCTATAATAGGTTATACACCATCTAACACTAACTCCCCTACACCAGTAGTCTTTGGAAAAACTGAAAACTTGACATGTTCTTTGTATATTTAAAAAACTCTCACAGAGACAACAATACCAAGCCAAAGTACAAGCTAAAAGCACCTTTTATCAATTCCATACATATGGTGACCCAAAAATTTTTTAGTTATATGCCAAATGCAACACAGCATTTCGAAATGCCCCATCAAGTGATGCCCTAAAATCGGTATGGCTTATAGTGGGCAAATCAATGTCAAATAATGAGTGCGGAGTAAATTGCCCCATATTTTCTGTCTAAATCCCATTAACCTGGAGGAAATATCCAGTCCTATAGTCAATCCTGACATTCTACCACTTTTCTTTCTTTAATATAACTATGAATTTTCAGACTTTTAAAGTAGATTTTTTAAATGCCATACAAGAAAATAAGTCCAGATTTTTGACAGATAGTGGTGTATATCAGCACATCAACATCATATCCACAGTTATGTAACAATTTTAAAAAAATAAATTGACCCTGATAAATACCCATACGCACTTGCGAGCTGGTGGCAACCACGTAACTACTCCACAAAGGTGGCAGGTAGCCCCCTGTGTTTACTTCCAGTTTCCACCCCAGAGAGCTTAAAAAACCAGGGAAAAGGCTTGAAAATCAAGCTAAATCAGCCATTCTTTGCTTGCTAACCAGGAAATTTTTACCTCCAATCAGGAAAATCTGCCTCAAAACAATCTGCCAACCAGAAAAATCTGCCTCAAAACCACCTCCAACTGGAAAATCGGCCCCAAAACTGGGAATTTTGCCCCAAAACTGGGAATTTTCCCCCACTGATAAGTGACCCCTGTTAAGCCCTGTACACTTCTGTCTACACAAAAGCAAATACAAACCAGATTTCTGGCTTGCGAGTGTACATCTAGTGGGTAAGTAACTTGTATCTACACATGGTAGTTATATAGTCTGCTACCATAGATGAATCTTGCTGTGAACCCAATAAGCATTACTAATACTTTTGATTACCACCAAATATAGGCGGGAATTATTCGGGTGTTATCGTTCCGCGCGTAAAAGTAAACCAACTTCACTTGAGCGATGCACAGACTCGCGCGCTCACAGATAATATACACACTGCGTCTCCTGCGTTGGCCTGGCGCCATACATTATTCCATATCAGTTCACACTGTTATGAGGCCTGCCTATTTTGTGGTAACAAGTATAGGCAAACAGAGCAAGTATATCACCTTAAAGGACAACTCCTGCCATGTAGTTTAGTACTCTCTACACGGTGTCACACCAGAAAGGAATCTGACTGTGTATGGACTAAGTTGCATTATAGATGAGGTCAAGTACCGCTACTTGACTTTTCTTACATCTGTTTGGAGTTTTGATGCCAAGAGCGTGACGTCTAATACAGGAATGAGAGAAGGACGGCCATGAGCACACTGAAAGGGTAGATCACCTGGGACAACTGGCAATCAGCGTCAGCATTCATGACCAGCGAGTGTATCACCAAATTTGATAGCCCTGCAAGGAAGTAAATTGATAAAATGGTTATTGCTGAGAAATCGTACATGGTTTGCTGGAAGAAGAACAAGTCATTCAATGCAATTTATACATCATGCTATATTCATATTGAATTAAAGCTGATTTGTTAACTGCTACTAGAAGTTTATTTTCACTTTTAAAGTCTGACTCAGAGATTTCTGAATATATTTTTCTAATAGATTACCATTACAACTAGCACCTAGGATGGCTCAATTCCACAGTTTGAGATGAATGCAGACGTTTTCGTTTTGATCAGAAAAATTTATGTGGGCATATAAACAGGCCAAGTAGGATACGGTTTTACACAATTTCCGGATCCGGAAATTTTAAATGACATGTGATTTTCTATATGAAGGACTTCGATTGAGCTTAGATATTTCACACAGTGATAGTATATGGACAAGCATATCTACATGCAAAAAACAAAATTTTGTTTGAAAATTGAGGGTGCCCTCATCGGGAAATTCTGATGGGCCTTTAAGGTTTTTGAAAACCATCATTAAAACCTCATGCCATTTTGCTTTTGTGTTGCTTCATCTTGATTTCTTGAATTATCCAAACTGTTAATTTTTACAAACATACCACCCAGAGGGTGTATGAAATCAATCCCACAATGCACCAGTTTGGGGGAATTTCAACCAGTAAGGTCATGTGATTCCACAAAAATCCTATTTCTTAAACACACAACAACCCGATTTTTCACTCCATTTTGGCACAACGGTGCTTAGTACTTAGGGATTTTTTTGCATGATTGTGAAATGTCATGCGGTTCTTAAACTTCTTGAACACTTTTTATCCCTAAGTACTAACATGTGTTTGTTTATACAGTACGGGATAGGCACATTGCAATGCATTGTGGGATTGATTCAAAACACCCTCTGCATACCACTAACACTCGTGTACGTTGGATTTTTTTCAAAGTATACTTTACCGTGACATGCTTGTGGAGCCTTGAAGAAGTTTTGTGATAGGCTTTGGTAGTATGCACATGCTCTGATGTGTTTGTACAAAATTAGCTGTTCCTGGATCAGGGGACACAAAGTAGACACACAGCCAATGAAGAAAGAAATAATCAACAGTGTATATAAATTGAGCGAAAATACTAAAGGGAAGTGGGTAAAAGATTACACTTCAAAGGAATTCAGAAAATGTGATTAAAGGGATTAGCAACAAATCCTATGTCAAGGGACTAAGAGTCCAAAATATTTGAACAAAAAATATGGTTGTTTCTCTAAGATTTATTTCAAAAGTTTGCAATCCCCCTATTTCTAAAATTCTCATTGAGATTCCATGTGCCTTCTTTTAGAAATAAAAAAATCATGCCCGGACAATTAAGAATTCCCTACTATTCCCACTTCCATTTTTGAACAGTTCCTAAGGAAATGGTTTAGGTCAGTTGCGTTGAAGAATCCCTATGAAAACAATTAATATGAAGTCAAACCAATACATACAAACCAATTCAGTGCAATAGTGAATGTGTATGGGTAACCAGCTTCAAAACTACATGCAGGAATTGCAAAACTAGCTTTAACATAACAGATCTAATAGTGTTTAAATTATCATTTAACAGGATCACAAAAGTTCTAAATTCACACAATCAAGTTTCTGCATACGCACCTCTACCATAGTCAAGGCTACCGGCTGCCTCCCTCGTTCAATTCATGTGCCTCCCTCTCAACCATCATGCTGGTATGGTCAAGTGGGTTATCTCAACATTTCTCCTCTCTCGCCTCTGGGGTCATCATTGTGAAGACGAATCCCAACACCAAGCCTCAGTAATTTGGGTTTGAAGGCTTTTATCAGGCGTACTTCTCCTTGCGCTCAGCGTGACCTGGATGGTGGTAGGACCACTGGAGGTCTTCATGACTGGGAGAGAGTCTCCACTGTCCCCCCTCCAGCACTGTCCATCAGTGAGTGGTTCTTCATAAGCATCTATATGGAAAAAAATTATAATGCTGTGATTGTAGTAAGTAGAAGGTGCCAAGGGTTCATGTTATATTGTTTCCACCCAATTGTTATTAAAGCCAAGATCAGGCAAAACTAGAAGTCAGAGCAGAAATATGGCAGAAAGTTGTTTTCCTTAAAAATTTGTGTATTTTACAAGAATGCAACTAAAATGTTATGTTACAATTGAGCAAATCTTCTAGCCTCAAAATATGGCAGATTATCCCCTTCTCTAATTTGGAGACATGATTTTTCTTGAGGAGGCCTCATTTCACGGCTAACCAACAGTACCCTACCCCGATTTGGTCCCCACTGTAGTGCCCACTAGGTGGAGAGAAGTGGATATGTTGTAGACCGTACAGGAGTAGACATGTAGCTACACAACGTTAAGCTACCTCGCATAACTAGGACGCAATTTTGATAGTGGACAAATGAGGGCGCTATAAACTTTGGTCTCTGTGTAGCATTTTTTGATCGTTTTCTAGGAAAATCATACGATATCAAAATCGCGGCATCATAAAAAAAACCATTATCCGCACTTTTAATAAAAAATGCAAATATGTGCCAAAATATCTAAAAAATCAAAAAAACAAAATTGGCCCTGAGAAATACCCGCGCGTTGAGAGCCGGTGACCATGTAGTACTCCGCGCCCAGTGCACAGAGTGATGTGTGTACACTATCCTCTATGCCGGTGTAAAAAGCCATGATTCCTGGCCGGCGAGTGTACGTTTTTATGGTAGGTATCGTGTGACTCGGGTAGTTTTAGTAGTGCCATGGTAACTACCATGAAGAAATTGGCCTGATGTGCTCTATTGTACTGATGAAAAGAATTTGAAAGCTTACATCTAAATTCTGGGAATGCAGTGTTTCATGAGCACAAATTTTCACCATTACTGCTGTAGTGTTTCAAGTCGTACTCTCTCATGTGCAGCATGCTGGTCAATCAGTATCAGCAGGTTAGGTTCAGCAGATGGGACTTTCTCGTCGGTATTCACCATGCTGCAATGACCTTATTATCCCCTGTCCCATTCTGGTATGCATCGAGATTATTTAAACAGTTAAGCTCTATCCAAGCAAGCAGTATACACAAGGCAAGGAACCATTACCAAATAAACTACATCATACACACAGAATGCATGTGTTGTCCCTGCCATTTGGAGACAAAGGTCACATGAGGGCAACATGTGGGACACTACAAGTCAAGTGTTCAATGAAAATTGACTTATGTGAATACATCAGCAATGTTATAATTCTTTACTTTTTGGGCCACAAGGTCACATGAGGCACCGTTAAATTGACTTATTTGATTTACCCAAGGCTGTGTTATAATACTGAACTATTGGGCCACAGAGGTCACCAAGGTCACATGAGGCCACCAAGGTCACATGAAGTCACCAAGTCACATTGGGACACTAAACCTCATGGACAACTGTACCTATGTGCCGTGAAAATCATTCCACATGTGAAACACAAAGTCAGTTTATAATTCTGACCATTTTGGGAAATAACCTCTAGATGACCTTTGACCCCACTCATGACCCGGGTAAATGTGGGATACCACCCAGGACCACTACATGCAAGTGGGCATAATAATGTCTGTGGAACAGCAGGCGCTTATTTTTGGGTTAACATTTTTGACCCATACACACACCAATCCAACAGACACTGATACACACACACACTACCAAGCAATCCCTATGTGCCTTATTGCATAACGACACAAAGTAGCTTACTGAAAGCACAACATTTTCTGTAACTTAAGCATGTTAAGAATCTGGTGATTCTGTTGAATCTGGCAATTCCAAAGTATTTACATTCACTGTATCCTCTATAAATACCCCAAGGACATTTGCCTTCTTGGGTCTGGAATGGAGGAACTTTAAACGGAGAGAAATGGTAAATGTGAGTGACCTCTGGTTTGCTCCAGGGTTCAAATTAAATTGGCACTCCACATTTAACAGTGCATTTTGTTAAGCCGGAACGTTCCCACTCACCACATTGCAATAGTAATGCATGTTCATGGCAAAGGTGGTTTACTCGTTCTTTAAATGAAAATTCTCTCGTATGAACATGATGAATGTGGAAGTTAGAACTGGTTTTGTCCATTGGCCATTTTTGGTATTGTGGACACTAGCCTGGTCATCTATGCATTTCAGGAATTTAGTAGCAATTAGGAAGTGATCTGCCCCCCAGTTCCTCATATTCCGGAAACTGGCTTTAGTGAATTTGTATGGATGCAATGTCCCGTGGATCTTGACGGCATTGGCAGAGGTCTGGTTGGACCTGATGTCAAAGATGCTGGTTTCCTGGTAAATTTGTCGGATTGTCCATTCACTTCAAAGCTGCTGGAAGCTATACCATCAACATTGTCTCCTGAGCAAAACAGATTACAGCACGTAATATTTTGAAAAGCAAATACTTTTACCAAGTAGGATTGTGTCATGAATACAATATATCTGAAGAAGCCTTGTCTTTATATAAAAAATCCGTAAATGGGCCATTTGATTTGAAGTCTAATAAATTGTCAAAATTAGCCAAAGTATTCTCTAGCTAAATTAGCTAGCTGCATTTACATTGATAGACTTCATGTACTTTTTGGGGAAAACCTATATGTTTATTACCCTGATATCCGTTCCTTTGGCCATCTCGCCACTTAGAAGCAATCTCTTTATCTTCTTTCTCAGATGCTTCTCAACCAGTATGTCAAACTGCCTTGCTTGTACTGCAGAAATATCCCCAGCACCCGGGCTGTCAGCCTGTTCATCGCAGACAGCCAACACGTTGCTTTTGCTACGTGGCAGAAAAAAATGGTGTGTGCATTATGGGACAGGTGTGGATGACTTGTGGTGAAAAACGAAGAAATGCAAAGACAAATGAGGTTGCGCTTTCTTTTCCTTTCCCACTTTGGAAAATCTTCATCTTGATAAAATTAACAGGCGGTCTCAAACTACATCTTGACCCCTCATCGCGATCAGAGAAAATGTTAACCTTTGCACTGTACCACTTCCAGAAGTCAGGATGGACAGAATGCCCCTTTAATCCACCCACATAGCCTTTGCACCCCCCCAAATTTGTGAATTCCTCATATGGGCCTTGGGTCAGGAAGGTTTACAAACCTGGGGGTCGCGACCACTGTTGGGGTCGAGACCCTTAGAAGGGGGTCGCGAGGTTGAATTTAAATTGACAATGAAGTACTTGTCCAAAAGGGCAGGAACAGAATTGGTTAATAATAAATTTAACTTAATATAATGTAACTATGTCAAGCAAGCCAAACTGATTTTGCGATTTTGCAATCAAATTGAATGTATTTGATTAGTAAAATTTACGCGCGCTTCGCGCGCAAATCAATATAATGTTAACTACAGGACTGTTCAAAGATCAAACTGAACTTGACTATAATGAAAGTAGTCATGTCAAGCAAGCCAACTGATTTTGCAGTTTTGATTAATTAATTGAATTTGCATTTTATTTTTAAATTTCGGCGCGCTTCGCGCGGGAATGGAAATTAGTATAGATTGTCACTTAAAGGACTGTTCAAAGACCAAAAATGAACACGATTGTAATTAGTGGTATTTTTGTTGCACTTCCAGGCGCAACATTTTTTAGGCATGGAGAGCACATGCCCTTAGAAGGCCACAACCAAAATTTTAATTAAGACTTGCCTTGGCGTCCCTGTCATCAGTAGATCAGAGCTTCCGGTAGTGTGGGCCACCTTGTTGCAAGCCCCTTCCTCTGGTTTGAAAATTGGCTTGCTACTACTTACGTCCCTCTCCACAACACCTTCCATTTTTTCTTGACTGGTCAAATTTGTTTTTTGCGAATATTGTTTTGAGTAATTGGGGGTCGCCGCAAGCTTAGTGTCCCAATAAATGGGGTCTCGGGACAAAAAGGTTGGAAACCCTTGTCAATGCTTAAATTACTGAGCAAGTTTGGCGATCGTAACTTATATTTGTTACAAAAATACTCATGTTCTCTTCTTTCCATTTGTTAAAATTTTGTTTGTATAATGTTGTATATGGGTCATTGTGATACTCAATTGTGCTTTTAATGTCCAACCACTGAGCAATTATATCAACATTTGTAATGAGATGTTTATGATGATGATTGTTCTCCATTGAAAATTATGAGTACAACCTTTAGGGCCCTTGGAGGGTACAAACACAGGTTTACACACACACACACAAAATGCTCATCAAACTTTAACTTCCCTGACCTACTTTGGTCCATTGTTCCTAAGGTTACATCAGATTTTTGACCCAATTTCTTTTCCTCTGCGTAAAAATTAATATCTTTCTCATTTCAGAAACCATTGGATTTTGGAGAGTATGACCATATCCCCATTTATTTGAAGGCCACACACCCACTTGTGAGTATCACTTTTGAGAAATTTGCAGATCCAGGTATATATATATATAGGGCGGTTCCATAGGTTGCAGTTGCAAATTTCACCTCATTTTATGCATTCCCAAAAAAACCCTATTCTTAACACATAATAAACCCTGACTTTTACACTCATTTCAACCTCCGACAACTGCTAGTACTAAAAGGGCCTTTCATGATCCTAGCACATTTATTTTTGTTCACGAATTCAAGAATATCCTCAAGAAAATTTTTTTTTCCAAAATTTCGTTTGATTCTGATGTTGGTTTGATGTGTGAGCAAATTAAGTTGTATCGCGCCATCCTATAGCTCTGTGTTATAATTTCTGTCCATTTTTTCCGGAGAGAAAAATGACAAATTCTTCAATTTCTTGAAGGTAAATTGGGGGACCCCCGAGCTGTGGATAAGAATGGCTTTAATTTTGAGCATGATAATGAAATATCGTTGGTTCTTCAACTTCTTCAAAGTACTAACATGTGTTTATTACAGTAAGTATTGCGATGCATTAGGGGATTGGTTTTAAAAAAACACCCTTCCTGGCTTGTTTCCCAAATTACACTTTTTTTTCTCTCTTTTTTTGTAATGTTCCATACAATAACCTCCACTTATTTTAAAGAGACAGAGGAGATTCCAAAGACGCAACCCAATTTTTCTTAAACCTAAGTTTTTTTTTACTAATTTGGAATGCTTTACCAATGTACATAATTAGATCACAACCTGAAGAATAAACCGAATACGTCGTCTTTATGTAATAAGATGATGATTTAGTAGTTTCCTGTTCTGACGTGCACGACAGAAAAGTCAAAGCTAGTTTTCTATGGAGAACGATAACGATAGCAGCAAAGTTCAAAACAAAGGTTGCAGTTTTCTTTGCCCTGTTTGTCCATAACCTTTACAACTTCTCGGTAGGTGGTCTCAACCCGATCCAGTGAAATTTGAGAGAAATTTCAATATCCTATAACTTCTCCTCCTGTTCACTTTAATCGTCTCCTACCTTAATAGTTACAACTTACCTGTGGTTTTGTCATGAAAGGCATTAACACTGCTGCTAGCACCAGCTCCATCCTTGAAATCTTTCTTCCCTCTCCACCTTCCCAACTGGCCTCTTGATTTGGTTTCTGCAGAGAGTCAGTTACCAGTCTGAATATTAACATACACATTTGGCCTTCTTTGGATCCTAATGAGACAGAACCCATTTCTGGTCAACGAACTGATCTTGTCTAATTCACTTTGGGCGTTTCAGCTCCAGCTGCACCGGAGTCACTTTCTTGTTCTTTAACACTTTAGTCCCTTTTCATTTCCACTGGCTCTATCATCGTGTCCGACATACAGTCTGTGTCTACTTCCACTGCAACCGGCTTTCAATTCAGCAGTATTAATGTCTCAACACAACCACCTCATACACTATTCGGTTTATCCTGATCACTACTAATAAATTCTTGATCTGATGGCATAGCCTCACTAGAATATCTGTTGAACTAGGTGGAAAGCTCTGAGTACTTTGGAGAGGTGTGGCACCTGTACAACACTTAGTTTCATCTTTCTTTGGCAATCTGTTAAGGTGTATGTACCAAATTGGAAGACACTATTTTCACATCCTTCATGGTCAACTGGGTCCACAGTTTGCTAAGGAAAGGTACCATTGTTTTACCTGGTCACTCTCTGGAGTGTCTTTCCGTAACTCTCTGTCCACCCTAACCCCAACTCTACCCCTCATTACTATACCTGCTTCTCTTTAACCATATTTACATCCCTGTAGCTGAAGTTGTCATTGGATTTACTTGAGTGCATATTGAAACATCTGTGACAAGGATTTCACCGGCAGGATCTGTAGTAACACCAGGAATCAGTGGTGACTTATCTCCACTGCCTTTTGTAGAAGTATGAGGGAGCTCAATAATGTTTCTACTGTGTTTTTGGAGGTTATGTGTCTGATTTATTGCAAGATGATTATCTGGCTTTGCTGGGCCACTTTCTCTTGATAAATTCAATGCACAATCTATGGCTAATTCTTGGTTAGTATCACATTTGGCCTTTCCTCCATCTAATCCACTGTTTTTCACTATTGCACATGTTTCTTTTGTACTTGTCTTATTTGCTTTTCTACAATCTTCTTCAATACCAGACCACACATCTTTTCTTCCACTTGCTTCAATCTTGCTATCTACATCCTCGGCACTCAGCAGGCTACACTCCCGATTTGTACGATGTGCAGCAGTTGGTCTATGCAGTAAATCTTGGGCAGACACCAAAAAACTCTCTGATGTCAAAAATATTTTCTCTGGAGGAGGGTTGTCTCTGTTCTTCTCTGGGTACATACGGGGTATTTTTACAGATTCTAAATTGCATTGACTTCGTAGCCTTTTCAAATTGGGTTTCTTCTGGAGAGATTTAGGTTTGCATATGGGACTGACAATATAATCTGATTGGTTGGAACATTTAACATTCCAACTGCTGTCTGTATCCACCTTTTTGCTGTCATCATCTTGATTTCCTGACTTGAGTGCAGCAGAATTGTCCTTGGCTTTGTTGTTTTTGTTCTCTGCTTGTATGGAAGTTTTTTGTAGATCTGAACAAGTGTCTATTTTATTCCCAATATTTTTTACTCTAAGTTCTGATGAAATTGTACTTCCATCATTGATTTGATCACCTTCTTGTCCCGCTATTTGTGTGTTTTGACCAGGAATTATCACTGAGGTGGCAGCACTAGAGGCATGTTTCATTAATACTGCATTCCCTAATTGAGGAACACTCCGTTCTTTTGAAGGTAATAGCGTGGAAGAACAGTCTGGGCTTTCCAAAACAGTTTTCAAATTTTGGTCTTTCACTGCACTCCTTGGCTTCATCAACTGTTTGAAAACATGAAGTGAACTCTGATACCGACAACTCAGTTTATCAATGGAGGACCTTTGTTGTGTAGAATCATTGTCTGTTATTGTACCTCTGTTTGGTGTTTTAAAGGCATTGTCTCTGGATTTCTGATAGCGGAAGGATCTCAAAGTACTGAGAGTATGCTGGAGATTGATCTTAGGAATGGTGACTGGTGGCGGATGGCATCCCACTGGAGTTCTGAAATTTTCATCTCCTAGATCATTTACATATTTTGGTTCTTGTGTTGTGACCCCATGTTCCGAGTGTAACATGGGCTTTTTTAAGATAAGCATTTTCTGATGATCCTATATTAGTCCTCAAACAATCTTCAACAAGTCTATTTCTTTGTTTTTCTTCAGGCGTCTGACAGTCAGAAACAACAATTGCTATGGGCTTAGCTTGAGATATCTTGTCAATTCTAGCTTCAGAACTTGCACTGAAATTCCCACATGTTTCCAGTAAGTTTGTACAAGTTGCCGTGGTTTCTTCTTGGTGACGCTGTTCTTTGAACTTGGTTTTTGATGATTCTTCATCTCTGGCCTCGGAAGTATCTATGCTAGCAGTCCTTTTACTTTTCTTGTCATATGCTATTGTTATCAATTCTAAGTTGGGTGTGCAAAAAGCCCCTTTACTTTTATGCTCTTTACCTTGCATGGCAGTTTCCAATTGTAAGTCATCTTTTGCTGTGGTAAGCTCATGATGTTTTGTCTTTTCTGTCCTGCTGTCAGGTTCTTCATTTTCAGTTTCTTTTTGGCTAGAACTCAATGGAGAAGAGCTGTGGACTGATTCTGGGTAAGGTGTTTCTAAAATATCAGCATCAGAGGTTTGATTTGATGTGGGTGTTTCTATACTATCTGGTTGTCTTAGGAGCCGTGATTGCTCTTCAAGTTCTCGATTTGAATTATTTATGCTAGAAGTGCCTGGTGGCATGCTGATGGAGTTTTTCCCTGAACATGAAGAAAAGGAATCTGGTATTTCATCTACCTGACCTTCATATGTGGATTCTACAGATGGTGTGACAGTGGTAGTGCTTTCTCTTGAAACAGATTCATCTGAATCAGATATCACCAATACTTCTGTGATTGCTGGGGTTTTAGATGTCAATAGCTTAGCAGTTCTACTTCCAGTACTGCTTGTTGAATGTTCATTTTTTTCAATGGAATTGCCACCACATTTGGTAGTTGAAAGAGAATTGTCACTTGCAATGCTGCCTTGCTGTATGATATCAGGACTAGCAACAGTGACAGTTGTGGATAGATTGTGTTTACAGGTTCGCACATCAGTTGCCTGACTTTGACTTGGTATGTCATCAGAATCTCGATCTTCCAATTCATCTGGCATCTTATCCTGACAAAGACTACTACCCTGCACGGTTCCTCTTCTAACAGTCAAACTTTGCAGTGTGTTTGAGCAGTTTGAAGTGTGTATACCTCGTCCATATTTCTCTGTTAAATCTGCTATTCTCTCAGTAGCTTCTTCAGACAAAGACATCCCCTCTACATCATCTTCTTGGCTATCGTTGTTACCAATTTCGGATAAATCTACTTCCGCTATAGCACAATCTGGTGAAGGGTTGTCCAACTTCATAGTGAGATTTTCTTTCCTCAAGAAGTTCACAATTAACTCCTCCAAACATTGCAGTACACCAGTCCAATTCTTAAATTCAACCAGGGTTTTTCCAGGATCTAAAGTGATGTCATATTCAGATAAGGGGCAGTCAATGTTAAGGACATACATCCCATACCAATCTTGTGACATTGCTGGACCTTGAAACAAGTCCAAGTACGCCATGTCTTTACTTTGTTGATTCTTTGTCTCTCACCTGCAACTTTTTCCTTTGGCAATCAAAGATTTTCCCAAAAGTAAATTAAAAAAAGCCAAGTTTGGTGTACTTTAGAGTCCCTTCATTACAAATCCTCTTCATTAACATACACAAACTGCAGTTTCTTGTTGAAGTGTCCCTCACTGCCAATGAAACCATGTATGACAAAGGGCAACCTGCTGCAATTGTCGCCCCGCTTTCATGCTTTTGAATAATCTTGTCCAACAGACATCCAAATGTAGTGGTAATAGATTGAATGTGCAACGAGTTTGAATAGACACCGTCCCTGTACTATCGTCTCCTTAAAGTAATAGATCCTTTGGGGCTGAATGATCGCTAACCCTTGGATTCTCTTTTCTGACCTTTCATATCAAGACTTGGTGATAGCATCTTTCTAACGGCACTGGTAGAATTTTGAAAAATGCTATGCACTTATGATAGTAGTACCAGGACTTGGGGGTCGAAGTTTATCTGGATTTCAAAAAGTGGAGCTGATGATGCTTCCCATTTCCCCATTTTTGGACAGTTTTGAATATGTCACTTCAGAACCTTTCCTTCTCGATACAATCTCCAGAAAACACCAGATATGTGACTGATACTTGCAAGTGCCTCACCTCGGTATCCAAAAAAAGATAAGTTGTCCAGATCTTTTTATCCATAGCATGGCACTTACTGGTGGCATATCGTTCACCGACAATGTCCATCCATTTTTGTCAAGACCACAGCCATTGTCAATAACTTGGATTTTAATAGTTCGCAATATCCACCCTAATTGCCACCCAGTGGCTCCCTCACAATGCATTAGGACAATTCTTCCACACATTGTGCCACTGTTGGGGTTGCAATGCCAGAGCGCAAACGAGAACGGACCTCTGGAGCAAGAGGGCGAATCATTGTTCGCAGATCTCTGTAAAAGAAAAAAAATAGAAGAACCAGCACATTAAACCACAATATAAAAAATATAGCATTCCCAGGTATGCATGCGTTGTCTGCCATTGCAGTTTGCAAATGAGGACCCAACAACCATGAAAACATTTTGACCTAAGGGTGACCTTTGACTATGGATGACCTCTTCTTTATTTTTACAAGTTCACCTGATACACAAGATTATTTTTAAGTTCCAAGTGAAACAGACAAACTTGAATATGCAAATGAGCCCATAATCACAACAACAAATGTGCTTAAATAAAATAAGCTCAAATGGTAGACTTGACATGTTCCATCATGCATTGAACCAGGTGTCCAATAAGTACAAGGTTAACATTTCCATCACACATACACACGCGCACACACACACAAACATACACAAACACATTCAGACAGAGACAAACTCTTAATAATTAGGGTGGATATTGTAGTTAAAACTACCTGTTATGTAGACTGTACCCCAGTCTCGGCTCTGTCTCTGGGGTTAGAGCGCACTTGGTTAAAGATAATGCTAAACTAAAAACTTGAGGACTTTTCAGCTTACCACCCCGTAGCTGGACAGTCCTGCCAACCAACTTTTCCACAGAACGTGAATTGCACAGGGCTCCTGGAATTAACACTAGGTAGGGAGTAGCCCGCCGAGACTGTACGAATCTGTAGGGAAACTGTCTCCCAGCAGTATCGCTCGATCACGAAGTAACGTGAGACCGCATTACCTTGCGCACTAGGGCTGTCAGTTCCGGTTAATTGCCTAACCATTTAAACGGAAAGTCCGACGACCGGTTAAACCGTTTAAACGGAGACGGACCTCCCAGGTCATCACCATGATGATTTCCCCAACGTGCCGCGAAATTGAGCTCGATAAAAGGGAAAATCCCCTGGGGAAATCCCCCCGCCCGTCATTCATAGGACAGTACATTATTTTGGCGTGCTATTTTGTTACTTACGCACATGCTTCTTACATGTATAATCGGGTTACAACAACTTCCATTTTATTAATCAGCTTTCTTAATAATATAATAATATTACTTGTCTGAAAACCTAACAAAATCATGATATCTCACCTCAGTCCAGGACCTCAGCGGCCGACAGGAAAAAACATCGGACCCATCCATTGCGCACCAGGCTGCAATCTGTTTTACCCAACCAAACCAAGTTTTCGACACGTATATATTTGCTAATTTGATTTGTTTCTTTCGTGGCCATGGTATTTAATACTGTTGCCCATTTTGAAATTATTGATAGTAGAATCGTATAACATTATAACGATTGTACAAAGTTTCCAAAAAGCGTAATATTCTTGTTTAATTTTGTTACATGACAATTACTAATTGCAACAAACCACCTCGCCTAGTGACCTCATTTTCTTCAGGGTAAGATCATCTTGCCCCAAGTCAGCGACCACGTGGCCGACTTCTGCTCTGCGCGGTAGGCCGAATCGGCTAATAAATTATGACAGCTGATATTTTAACGATGCACTAGGATTGATATACAAAATTCATGTTGAAGACATAAACAGGCTATGTTTTACACTAAATGCGATTCAACCTTCAGATCTATGTTTTAAATAAATGCCGATAAGGCTCGTAAAACCACATTTTTATTTTATTCAGTTTTATGCAAAAGAAATAACAATTATGTGTGGCGCCCATTGGTGACTCTTTCCTCGCAGTCTTGCATATCACACTCGATCAGTGTGTGGATGCATGACCCAACAACTAATAATCACGGTATCGTTTTTAGTGTGTCATGGGAGAATTATGTCGGATTATTACCGATAGTTGGTTTGGGGGTCGTCATCTTCTGTAGTAAACGGTGCATAAAAAATTTGTGCATTCATGCTCCATTTCTGTCAAATAATTTTTGTTGGATTTTGGTTTAATTCCCATAGTCCCGATATGAAAAATGTCCGACTAAAAGGAGAGGTAAAAGGGGTCCCCGTTTACACGTTTCGCGCGTTCTAACGTTTATGCGACTTCTATTCTAAACACGGTTAAACGGTCATTCCGACCAGTTTGGTTAAAAAAAAGAACCGTTTAAACGGTTTAATACTACTGACAGCCCTATTGCGCCCATCTCGGTTAATTTTGAATGCTAATCCCGGGACCACAGAACGAACACAACAGGTGGAAACAATGGACGCGACTTATAGGTCTCTTTTATCGATTACGCGACGCAGCTACTTGAAAATCTCCTTTAATATGTTTTGACAGTGCATGAAATTAGGCAGAATACAGTTTTTCACTATCAGAGTGCCCAGTATGGAAAATAAACAATAACAATACATAAAATAACAAGACGGTGAAGGAGAAGTTGAAGAAACAGAATTATTATGGTCCTTGTGATTTCTTCTCCTCTTTTTGTGTTTGTTTGTTTGTTGGGTGTTTGGTTGGTTGTAGTATTTTCTTATTGAGGATGGGCTGATCATTCGGAAAATAAATAGGGAGAAATTCTCCCTCCCCTCCAGGTTTCAGACCACCCTCGAGCTGAAAACAGTAATTTTGGCCGAAAATATTACCAAGTAAAAAATCCTCCACCATGTGGTGGCTTCGAACCTTTGTGTGTGCCCTTTGACCATAGTCTTGTTTCTGTGCCCCAGGTCAGGATTTCTACTACGCAATTGACCTTAGATGACCTTTGGACCCTTTTTGGGTCACTCTAAACCCTGATAACAAACGTCAGACTGTCCTCCCCCCTACCTTCAAGCTAAAATGTTAGCCAATTAGCCCCCCCTTCCCCCGGGCACCTCCCACCTGGAAGGCGACGCGTATGTAATGCTGTTTAGACCGGCCCCTTTTCAGCATCGTTGTCCACCCAACACCCAATATTTTGTTTGTTTTTTTATTATCACCCAATGACCCCCCCCCCCATATTTTGTGAAAATTTTACCACTGCCACCCAAAGAACCCCCTATTTTGGGGGAAAAATAAAATCTCACCCAAAGACCCCATTTTTGGAAAATTTTGACATATTTGTCACTCGGAAAACCCCTATTTTTGGGTCAATTTGGCTAGCTCTCAACCCAAAGGGCCTATTTTTCCAGTCCTCTGGTCACCGAATGGCCCTGAGACAGCAGCGGATTTAAGGAAAAGGGCCCTGTCAACAGGTTAAGGTGGGCGCTTTGACGCATGTCCGACTAGAATAGTGTATGAGGGGAGTACCACCTCAGAAGTGCAAGAAATTCTGAAAAGTTTGTCTTAAAATGGTGTGATTTGGTGGCAAAGATTGATCATGGTGTGATTTTTTCCCTTTTCCTTCTTTTGTTAAAAAATATTTTTGGGGGGTGGGGCCCTTGAGAGCATTATTTTAGGGGGGCCTTGTCAGCAACTGCTGACACTGACGATCTAAATCCCCCAATGCCCTGGGTTTGGAAGGCACGAGCCTAACACCCAGATCATTTCATATGTGAGTAGCCCCACCCGGTATCAGCACATATGTCAAGTATAATGAAATGCATAGCTGGGGGGACTCAGAGGCAGATCTGTTTTAGTAATATAAGAATCTGAAGATTTTCGATACGAGCAATGATTAAATTGTCATCATCAAGACTTCCTTAAAATGCATGAGGCGCAGGTTAATGAAATGCGAATAAATTAGAATGGAGATCTTTATTCAATTATGACAAACTATCAAAATAAAAAATGATTTGTACCGTATTCAGTTAATATGAGCAATAAAGTACACGACAAGGGTTTCACGGAATAAGACTTATAATACAACACTAATTACGGTTGTTCAATTCCCTTAGATGTCCGGGTTTATTAATATTTCAAAAACTACGTTTTCGAAATAAATCACGTAAAAGAAAGTTGTGGTATCTTTGGACCTAAGACGTTTTTCCATGACAAAAGGAATGAGACCTTTTAAACCTTCAAATCTATTGAAATTTGGGTAGTTCACCCTCGTTTGAAAATGAGTAATCAAGGTTGGACCATAGTAATTACGTGTGTGGAGGTTCCATTGACTCCCATTAGTAGGTAGTAAAAGTGTCGTCGTGTCGGAGGAAGTGCGTTCACGATCAAAAGGCCTATTGTCCGTCACCTTAATGGTATGAACTGAATAAAGCCAACGTTGTTCAACAGACAAATCTGAACCCTTGTTATTTGCAGCGACTTTTTGCAATACAAAAGAGATATCCAAGGTCCACACGGGATTAATTGAATGGGTGGCATTACCAGGAGAGCTATGTGATTTCTTTTATTCATTAACAAAGGAATACAACCGGGAGGAAGGGCCTCTATTAAAAGTATAAGTTTCAACGCATTCATTTAAATGCCATGCATGTAATGCACGCGCCAAACAACTAAATCAAAGCAAGGTCCACGAATCATTAATCGTTGTCCGTAAAGACATGGCCTTTGAGCGCACCTAGTCGTGAATGGGTCGCATAAAATTTCAAGGGTTAAAAAGTCAATAGTCCACTGGACCCAGTTGTGGTGCGTTTGTCAATAAAAATCAGGTGTAAATGAATGAAAATTCAAAGAAGAAATTAGTTTTCAAGTTGGAGCCCAATGATCTTGTGGGTCCCATGATGAATAACAACTTTTCTCCGTGATTTTTTCCAAACCGTATTATTTTTGGAAATTAATTAATAAAAACCTGGACATCTAAGTTAATGAACCAGACAATAGTACTCTATTTATATATTTGATTAGAGTTTCAATAAAAATGCATCATCAGAAGTAAAAATACAACATTAAAACCCGAGAAATCATGACTTGGGAGGCCAAACACCTGCCTGCGCACAACCACAAATTACACAATAAATGTGCGTGTGCGGCTACCCCCAGGTGGTCGTCAACAGCCGCTCAGTCAGTTTTCCCCCTTGTTTCCCAGGGCCCGTTTTAAATCTAGACGCAAAAAAAAATAAGAGTCGTATGATTGTGTGGCTAAATGTCTCTTACGCACATACGGCACGTCGAGAGACAGTGCGAGTATATACCAGAACCATGTGTTGTGACTAATGTTCTGTGGCGGAGTGCTTCCCCCGACTTCGGGGGAGAGTGGAGACGTTCTTCCCTACAGATTCGGGAGGGTCCGCGGATATTTGGTGTTGACGAGGTCTAGTGAATTTCAGTCGCTTAGCGTTTCCATCCCCCGTGGACCCGAGGGAGGGTTATCTGTTATGATGTCTCGTGGACGTCAAAGGTCAGAACCTTTCAAACACAGATAAATGAGCCTGTGCACAAGTTGATCGGGAATTTATATAATATAACAGATTTAATGATTTTTTAATTGGTTTGGTTCAGAATTTGTTCTGTCCAAAAATAATGAAAAACTGTACATGATTTATAAACCTAAGATATCTGAAAATTTCAAGTCCTCTAGTGTCCTGTGTTGCAAAAAAGCCTTTGCAGTTCAGCGGATGATATGTCCTCACAGCGAAGCCAGAAGGACAGACGCATAAAGTTCACTAAATATCCATCGTATATTCCATGCGAAATCTTCCAGTCCTGAAGAACACCCTTTTGTCCAGGCAGTTCAAGGCGACAAGGTGAAATAAGTCCCTCGACGACACTAATATCCACAGTATATCGTCCAAAGATAATTCACCACGATTTCTATCTGTTCCACAATTTGGAATCTATTTTGATTTCAGCCACTTTTGGCTACAAAGACGACAGTAGAATAATTATAAGCGACTCGCACACATATCTTGGCACTAGGTACTTGGCACTCATGGAAAAGGCATCAGTTAAAACCAAAGTGGCAGTTGTGTAATGTGTATGTCGTGATACACTGTTTGAGTTCAGCGGCGTGACTGTCGTGTATAGAGTCACTTCCTGAAGTGAAGGCATCATTGAAGCCGATTCTTGCTCAGCTTCCAGTCGCAAGATTAAAGTTAAATCTTCTGGAAATGGTGATGGTAATTTAAGGTTGCTTCATATACTACTGACGTTATTCCTGTAACAATGTAGGAGCTGTTTATCTATGCCTTGCAACTGTTGTACTGGAGCGTTTTTTGTGGATCAAGTAAAAATGACATTAACACAATATTACGGTGATTTAATGCTCCCCTTAATTGCTCCAGCTCCCTACCTGACAGTAGGGTAGCTACAGGGTGAGTCAAAAAAAACTTGACCCAGATGTGTCCGCCATTGTTGGAATTTTTAATAATTAATACCTGCATATGTGGTATCTCGGAAAGGCTGTTGCATTATCGTTTATTTGCTGCAAATATAATTCAATCGGTTAAGTAAGGCCCGAGGTTAAGTCTTTTGAATCAAGTAGTCAGCTTTTCCCCTGTCCACGGATTCACATTTGATGCACCGGCGGCCAACTAAGCAAAGACTTCCCATAAATGATGATAAGGGAGGTCACCCTATGATTATGTCAAATAAAGTGATATTTAAGGTGTAAAAGCCAGTGTGTATAATGGTAAGTTCATTGTAACACTTTTTTCAAGATGTGGCATATTTGGTCTGCAAATAAAAGACAATGACTTAAACCTCCAAAAGGTTGTAATCGATGAGTTCCTTCATATGGTATGATCATTCAATCCTCCAGAAATTGATAAAATGGATAATACTTATTTTTCAAATGATTGTATGAGTGATGAGGACGTAGAAACGTTAACATGGCATCGATGGTAATCTTGCACTGCATTTGTTGCAATTAAAATAGTCACATTTATTCGGCAGTCAATAAATAGACCATTTTTCTTCTGGACACGCATTTCACTTCTTTGAACGCCGTTCATTTTAATGTGATTTCGTGGACAGAGCGCAAAATGGATTACTTGATTCAAACGACCTTAGATGCGCTACATCTAACCGATGAATTGATTTTTACATCAGATTAAAGATATGAACTAAGCTGTAGACGCTACCACAACTATGGTAGATATATGTTACTCAAAAATTCAAAAATGCGCACAATCAGGGTCAAGTTTTTTTGCTCACCCTGTATATACAACCCTGGTAAAACAGGGTTCGTGGGCAAATGGGTGAAAGCCAAACTTTGAAACATCTCAATTTTCATTAAAAACCAGGCGGTTCCGAACCCAAAAAGTCTGCTGCTTCGCGCATAGCTGTAAGACAAAGAGAGCAGACCGATTTCAATTGTATGAATAAAGGGTATTCCCAAAAACAAGTTGTGCAAAACAGATACAGTGGAGGTTTGCAGATATCTCCCTCTCCAACACCCACCCCTCCCCAACACCCCGCAACACCTACCCCAACACCCCTCCCCCAACATCCCCAAACACCCCAATCCCAAACCCCACCACCAAAAAGACCGCAAACCACACCCACCTCTAACAACAACCCCGACAACACCCCACCCCTTCCCAACACCACGCCACACCCAACCCCTCCGCAACACCCCGAAACACCCTACCCTCCCCCCAAAACCATGCAACACCCCACCCCCCTCTCCCAGCACCCGGCAACACCCAACACCTCCCCAACACCCATTCTCCTGTCCCCAACACCCCATTCTCCCTCCCAAAACCCGATGCAATGAAAATCATCGCGGCATTTTCCCGGAAGACGCCCCACAGCAACGAGGAACATCGCGGGGGCCATTTTTTTTTTTTCCGGAAGACCGTCCAGATTGCAACGAGGAACATCGCGTCATTGTCCAGAAAAGAAGTCCCAGAGCAACGAGGAACATCGCGTCATTTCCGGAAGACGTCCCAGATGCATTAAGGGTGCAATGAGAGTCATTGCGGGGACAAAAAATAGTTGTTGACGGCCGAGATGCACACGAAACATTTTCCGGACATGCCATTCAATACGCGCAAATACAATGAGCTCACTGAGTTGGCTTGATTCTGTCGTCTGTTGTTATTCCACATTTCAATGGGAACAAATTTATATAATGACCGGCTCTTTACCACCTGCTTGGGTCTTTTTTGGATGGCCAATATGGCTGTCAGTGCCTTAATTACCAAAGGTCTTGTTCTAATCCATTGTATAGAGCTCAGTGGTTAGGGAGGTCAGCTGGCTTTCTGTGGGCGTTGCTAGGGGCAACGAACCTTGGACAAACTTTCTAGCTGCTGCCTGGCTACAAATACTCGAAAGAGGGCATAGGGCATTATTTTGACTTTGAAAATCGTGTGATACGCATACGCCAATTAATGCTCACAACGATGTATCTATGATTCACAATAAAATCTTATGTCTTCAGTCGCCCAGTTCAATTCGCACATGCCCGCATTTAACGCGAGCCCGGTCATAGTGCACATCTGCCTGTAATCAGTCATAAATCAAGAATCTTGTTTTTCAGAAACACATTAATATTCTTCAAATTAATCAGTATTCAAAAACAAAAACCTTGTGCGTAAGTATGTGACGCAGTTATGGGACATCAACCACGCGCCGACAGGGTGTGCATGGAGCGGCACAAGAAATATTAACATAATAGCGCTGTGGTGCACGGGTACGGGCGTTGAGGAAGATGAGTTGCTAAGTAACAAACACCAGAGGACGCAATAGTATACGCGCTGCCACGCGGATAGTAGGGGGATAGATTAATATCCAAAGTATAAATAATAAAACATTAAATTGTGTAAGAGTGATTATAAAGATAAATACACTATAACACTAAGATATTATCTATAAATGAGATAATAAATATATTCATGTAGGTTACAAGAGGCACGGTAAAAAACATGGGGGCAACCGAGCGGAGCATAGCGAAGCGAAGATACTTTTTTTGTTGGACAAATACACGCGTGTAACATTCACAAATCGGGCCCCCTAAATCAACAAAATCCTGGCTACGCACTTGCCGCTTAGTAGGATTTTGGGGGTCAAATGACAGACAGAATTTTCACTGGACACGATAAAATCAGATTTAGTACCCAAAATGAGTTCACCTTGGGACCCAAATGCTAAGCCTCTGAAAGGCAAATAGTTCCAAACCTCCAAATAGTTTCCAAACCTCACAAGCAAAATTTAGACATTATAAACATTTAGTTAAATTAAAATAGTGCTTATTGATGGGAAACCAAATTCACAATATTGCAATGACTATTGATACCTATTTGTTTAATACTGACAAAAAAAAACAACAACTTGTTAACAATAAAATAAGGAAATGTGATACCTCAAGTTTCACCAAGGCACAAAAGAAATCAGGAAATCTTCCGCACCATGTATTTGGAAAACTAAAGTCTGATTAGTAGTACTACTACAAAACGTTTTACAAACATTTGGGAGGCTGGTCTCGGGACCACAAAATATTCCACTGGACCAGATAATTCTGAACATTGGAAATTATGGGGTCCAGTTAGTACAGGGAACCTTTTACGTCGTTTTTGACCTTGGTGGTCGGTCACGACGTACAGGCCAATAATTAATGCATTGAAAAGCCGTAGCAATCAAGCACTGTATAAAGTGTGTAGACTCATGGACTTGTCGACGCAGTGCTGCGTCGGAAGTCAATTACACTAAGAAAAATAACCCAATGGCCGCAGTATTTATCATGCCCCTATGTACTTTGTTTTTTCTCCGGCCATTCTGTTTCTTTTTGTGACAAATAAATATTTGCAGGAATTTTTGAGATATTCTTGTCGGGATTCGTGCTAACACGATTTGAACTTCTGTAATGTTCGTTATACTAGAACTGAGGGTGATTCGTAAATGTAAATGGCAAAAGATTGATAATGACTCGTCTCTGACATGCCCTTCCCGAAATTTCAGTATGACTCCCCGTTGTACTAGGTCCAGTGGACTCACAGTTAAAACCTAATGGACCCTGTAATTGTGACCTCATAAAATAACCCACAATTTACCATAACAGAAAAATGTCAACTGTGTCAATAAATTCACAACCTTACTGTAGAAACAAGCACTGGAAAGCTTTTTCAGTACATTACGGAAACAGTGGCTGAGTAGGTGACAAATTTGTGGAAAGTAGAGCACAAACACATTTTTTACATAACTTTGCAAATAGTTGACCTCCAGACACAATTAACCATCATTTTAATGGAGAAGCATTATCTTTCCTATCTGCATTGTTTTTTGAAAAATTTGTAAGTTATAAAATCTATGATCATGGCTATCCATGGTGGGTACGTTCAGAAAATCGTCAAATAATTCAAAAAGGTTTTTTACTAGCAAAAATGTAATTTGTAAAAACACATAAATGTGTTCTAGATGAGAAAAGCTATGTTATGGGTGAAAACATTGTTTTGTCTAACTGCATAGAAACTCTGTTATCCTGTATGAAAGTGATCCCTCATTTGAGTAAAACTGAATTGGCTATCTATGGTCTAGCACGATTCGTCATGCCAAAAAATTATACGGCGGCTTCCTTCGCTTTAATCATTGTGTCTTTTACATAGGCTGCTTGCAGTTATAAGGGCATGTAGCCACAACTATCTTATTTGGAGGAAAGCCCGTCCCCCCCCTCGTGACAAAATAAACTGGTGGCCAACGAGCCGCGATATTCAAGTTTGACTGGCGACTTTCCACTTTTAATCATCAATTTCTTCAATCCCCAAGTAATTCGGAATAAACGCGCGACCTTGCAAGACAGCTGGGGAATATGTGTGGTCAAGACAAATTCTAGTTTTTGAGTATCACAGCACATAAATACAATGCTATGGGATCGACCAAAGCTAACACAAAAACGTGTAATCCCGCCGTTTCACAACACCTAACATCTAGATAGGTAGGGCATCATGCCTCGAACAGGGCGGCCGTATAGTAAAAACTGTAAAACTCCACGTGAAAAATGACAAAGGGCCAAACAAAAGTCGCCACCCGAACTGTGACGAAGCAAGATGATCTGCAATCTATGTCTTGTCTAGCTTGACATGTTATATCCCGGGCGAATCCGGTGCCTATGATACTAAGTATATAGATACGGGGGTTTTTTTTCCGACGCAAAAACCTGTCGGGAAAAAAGTTTTAAAATACTTCTCTTACCGACCACCGCCTATTGGTATATTCAGATTCCATGGGTGTTATTATCATGAAGATATAATTATTAGGACAAAAATAAAGCAATACAGAGGTATATAAAACGATTTCTACAAGTTTCGATGTAGATAGAAGTTGAAGAAAGGCAAATTTTAGATATACTTAAGTGAGCTTCAATTTTCTTTTATGTTGCGCCAGTTATTGACGCCAAACATCCTTGTTAAGTACATTGACATTATCTGCACATCCGTTATAAATAAAGGATCAGTGACATTTGGTATGGATTTGTAAGTCACGGTGAGTAAATGCCAGTTTTAAAAATGCGGGATGGGACCCCGTAATAGCTATATACTAATTCTCTGACCTAGTAGTACACGACCACAACCCAATTATGGATCTAGTCAGAGGCCAACCTCCCCAGCCTAGGTCTTGTAATAATTGATGATGGTCCGATGTAGGCCTCGGTTTTCTTGTTGAACTTATTTTAGAGGCTAGGGGGTCTCAATACGCCTTACGACGGTGGGCGATTAGAGGGATATTGCCGGATATTTTTTCGCCCAAAAGGCGCCACCAGGCACCACTGTTTCTTAATCGTGTCCAAAACATTGGGTTCTCAGATATGGTCCAGACAGAGATGGGTACAACGTATGGCGCCTTCACTGAATCCGCAATGGTCCTTGTTTTTGTTTGCATGTGCTCCAGAAGTGGGCAGACAAAGAGGTGTTTACATTGTTGTGGTGCTGTTCCACAACCAAACAGGTAGTATCCTGATCTGCTTCCAGATAGCCCCCACTTCTGCAAGGAAACTTAGATCGGCCAGTTTTGGTTCTCAATCTATTGAGGCATCGCCATTAGCCATGAGGAGTCAGCTCCGCGGGTGGAAGATGCTCACAAGGTTCAATACCGATAGAGTACTATGGTTGATGGCAAGTCTTTCTTCACAAGGCGACTCTCTGTACCTCTTAGAGACTGGTTTCAAGAGGGTTGGACTTTGGCTTAAGAAATCTCTCTAGATTTAAGGAGGTTGGCAGCAGGTATCTGTCCAAGACATAGGGTTGCTAAATTGGATACTGGCACGCGACGCTCTGCATGCGCGCTACGCTACGACGGATGTCTGGTGGATGGGAGCAATTCCTGTTAGGATGATACAAGTTTTCCGTTGGTGTGACGGAGGCATCCTCTGATAAGCCGGCAGAGGCATTTATTTAAAGCTTGGATCAAGCTTCTTGGCATGATTTGATCTTTCCCATACACCCCCCCCCCTGGGCAAGGCATACTATGCACATGAGGAGCACAGGGCAAGTGCCGGTCGATATTATGGAAGTGGGAGAGCATCCATCTGGTTTGCCAGGTGCTTGTTCAAAGATGTTGTTTGCGTGAACATATTTTACTCGTCGTCTTCTCAATTGGGTCTTATAAGAGGAGTGCGGTCCAACAAGGTGACTCCTAGGTAGACAGGGTATTCACAGTGCTACAGGGATTTCCAGACCAGGTAACTTTAAGCTGGACGTTTGGTTCACGGTTGCTAAGATGGAAAGCACACACCGTGTCTTAGATGGACTTTGCACGAGGTGGTTTTCCTCATAATAAGGAGTCGAGGTCATCCAAAGCTTTGGAGATCTCTTGAAACAACTGTGAGTCGGCAGCTTGTTGCGCTAATTAAAAGATCGTCTGCATAAATTAAACGACAGGTTCCTGCACTCTAGGTTGGTCGTTGGTAATATGTTTGAACAGAGAGGTGCAAAGCACAAATACTGGTGGTAGACCATTCTTGAGCCTATTGCCATCGGCTTGATTCGCTCCTAGCTGAACAAAGACATCCTGGTAGCCAGCAAATCACACGGAAAAGCCAGTCACGCGGATGGTCCTGGTAATTGCAGGTCTAATGGGTAGGCATCTGTGATAACGTGTCGATGCTGCTGAAGGAGGTCGACGAACAACCAACTCGGTTACCATACCCTTCTGCGAAAAACCATCCTCAATGGGTTGAGTTAGGCTTGATACTTGGCTGTTGTTGATTTGCCTGGCCGAAACCTGCTTGTTCTGGATATTGAGGTGTTCGTCTATCACAGGTGCGATACGGATTTGGCAGGAGGACGTTCAAAGGCTCGTAGGTATGGCAAGGATGTGTGATATAGGTCTGTAGCTTTTGGGATTGGATGGGATCTTTCCCATGCTGTAGGAGTGCCATAAATGTGCGTTCCTCCAAGATCTTTGGGAACCTGTGGAAATAAGGCAGCAGCAAATTGTAGAGTCCAAGAAGCCATTCCTTTGCTACTGGGGCCAAGATTTTTTAGTTGCTATGTTAGATATGTGGTCAAGGCCTAATGCTTTTCCTGGTTGAAGTTTAGCAATAACGGATTCCAATTAGTCCATGTTGAAGGGGGCGAGTGAGAAAACCAGGGTCACCATATACCTCATTATGTATAGTTGATCTTCTTAGGTTTATTGATGCACTTGCCATTAAAAGCAAGTGGGGGCAATTTGGTACACAGAGATCTGTGGTAGGTGTAGCCTCTAACAAGACGGACAGGTAATTGCATGCGGTTTTTAAAGCGTGTTTACTTTGCCTTATTACCAATTTATTGTGCTCTAAAACCCTTGCCAATTCAGTTATTCATTTGTTTTATGCCCCAAATGCATGAATAACATGTTCATGAAACTAATTCCAATACCAATGTTGATGTAAATCTCCATAAACGGCCAAAATTTTCGATGATTTTCCAAACATATTTCGTCCACACGGCGATGTTGTCAAAACTTCACGTGTTATAAATAATATCAAGTGACGTTATTAGGTCATGTCAAAATCATTTTTACCAAAGGGAGACAATCACAGTTTTCATGATTTGCACATATCCGAAATTCATCATGTTCCGTTACCAACCTACGGATAGCACTTCGCACATACAAGTTTCCGAGGGGGATATTTCCAAGGCATATCGGGATTCTACCCGCCGACAGTTAACATCGTGTAAATCAATGGCTCTAACGAAATGGCTGCTTCATCAAACTCTACGCAGAATAAACATAATTCTTATTATCTATATTAACAAATCCATTTTAAAATTGAAAATTAATAAATATGAATGGCGTATTAACCATTTGCAAAATTCACGGGCCTTTTGATTGTAACACTTCTATATTTACACCAAATTGATGAAACATGTAAGTGGCGTATGATTTCCCCAATAGCAGAGAATGTTAAAATGACCTTGGGTCATTTGTGTGAAAGCGTGTTTATAACAAACACTCAGACTCTTTGTAGTGAAACGAACCAGTTTTCTCTTTTTTTTAAGTACGAGATTTCAATTGAAATCTTGTGATGTTTGGAAGTTAACAAATTGTGTCTACGTTGTTTTGTAATAATGACACTACTTTGAAAAAAGGGAATATGTCCATCAACCAGATAATAAAATCAGGTAGGTAATTTTGTTGATGTAACATGCTTTAAACGCAATGCATTTACCGATCGTCTGTGTCAGAGGGTTAATATCCCACGCCCACAGATTCGACCTGTGTAGCAAATTTGGTTGGGTGAACATTTGGCTGCTGTGGCGGTTCTGTTGGATCCTCGGAGGCTTCGGGATGGTTAGACCATGCTGTCTTGCTGTTAGGGGTATATCGGTAAAATTCAATTAAAGTGTGCCAGGATTTGATCTTTTCCTGGGCGATCCTCTCCGATATCTCCTCACCTTTAGCAGTTGTTTCAGCCGAAAAAAAAAGGTCGCTCAAAATGGTGAGATACGCTGATATTCTGTAGCACATTCCTGGAAACGAGGCTGTGATATATCGTCTATAGCATTGGTATGAATATCCGTGCAGGTTGTTCACTAGTTGGGCAAAGTTGTCATATTTATGGGGTTTTGGAGCAATCTCTTCACGTTCTGTTATGATCCAAGTCATCAGTGAATACTTGCCAGTCGCTTTTTGCTCTAGTTAAAGCGGCGCCTTTAAAAGGGCATCTTGATTGGTATTAATGCAGCGTTGACTTGGATACCGATTGGTCAGATGTTGAGGTTGTGGAACAGGAGATCCAGAACAATCTTGCACAAAGGTTAGAGATGTTTTTGATAACAATAGCTAGATCAGGGTTTATACCTTCTTCCGAGGGCCCTATGAAATGATGTCGGCAGCTTAGAGTCGTGAAGGGGACGTAGATGTTGACTGTCTATAATTCTTCGACCGCTTGTCCGTCTTTGTTAGTTACATGTAGCCCCATGGGGTACTATGGCTGTTGATGTCGCCAATGAAGAAGTGAGGTTTGGTGGAATTCCCAGGGGTGAGCTGAGGGTGCTCAAAGTCCCTGCGGGAGGTTTGTAGGCAGATGTAACTATGACAGGAACTGAGATCAATGGTGAGGACTTCGATGTGTATCATCAGACACACCTGTGAAGAGGCAAGAAGAATCGGGCTAAATATTCATAAATCTGTCATGATTAGGAATGATGGTCATGACTAGTCGACAATTGCAACCCTAAATATACGAGCAAATCAGACGCATTCTTTAATTTAATCGGAATGACGTTTTGTTATGGACCGCTATATTTTAGGTTGCAGAGAAGACGTGTGTACTTAACAAAAAAGTGTAGCAGCAAATTACATGTTTATTGAATTCACAATACAACTCAGAAAAATAATCACCCAAGTTGTGCTAAACGTCTTATAATACAAATCATCAACAGTGATTTGCAAAAAAGGCTGAGAAATTAAACAAAATATACATTACAATTGCTTTCACATGTTGAGTAATGGCGCTGTATTGACCGCTGTCGTTCATGGTTGTGGAACTATACAATTATATGTGGAAGGATTTCCCTGAATTTTGTATCTCAGAATTAAATCATTATGAATTTTATGCATCTATTAGTATGATGATAAAAGACCTTCTGGGGTAAGTGTGTGCCTTGTTTACGAGCCGCTCCGCATCGGCCCGCGTCTCAGCCCTCCTCGCTAGTATGATCGCGCAGCGGCCTGAGGATCTATATTAATACAATTTTTATTAGCCTCCGAAAAACGGCGAATATTGCGAAACCTTTTTGATCGAGTATTCATTTTCATCATTGCACTGCTAAGCCGTTATTGTAACGGAAATGCTTCTACCGGATTTGCGAGTGCGCCCAATTAAAAACTTTACATCACGGTAGAAGTTCCTTTTTACTAGTCATGACTATAGGCTGTTGAATTCTGCTACTTTCCGTCGATATTTCCATTTTTAATTGATCCTACAAGCCCTTTTAAGTTTTATTTATGATAGTGAGCGATACGTACAATTTTAATACAACCCGCATGCTTTGCACAGCTATCAAATCTGAAATAGTACAAACTTACAATCATATGTATTTGTTTAATTTAGCGAGAAAAAAATGGTTCGAAACATCGTACAGATTACGCCGATGCCATGTATGAGCAGAAGACAAAATCATGACAATGGCAAAAAATCTATTTCCGCTAGCGAAACCTCGTAGTCAAAAGCTCTTTCCACGTATATTTTCTTATGTACTTACTTGCAAGATCAGTGGGGCTCCACCCGTGGCACAACTTGCAGTCAATGAGAACTAATCTAAAAAATGGCGTAAATCACTGATATTTATATTCAGTTTTTGTTGACTTGATTCTTCCAATTTTTGACAAATAATAAACTGCAATTCTTATTTATTAGTTTTCTGCTAAAAAAATTGATCAAAATAACGTTGTCAACAGCACATAGAGTAAAAATAAAAATAAACGTCGCTCAGCTATCTTCAAGAGAAGTTGCTGATGCCATGGTAACTAATTAAGGCATTATCAATTACGCAGTTATTAATTTAGAAAAAAAACATAATTTTAGAATAGATAATTCTCTGTCAATCTTTTAAATTATCATCAGATTAAATTTGTTCTACAGATTTTAATCCTTATCATTCATTGGTTTTCAACAGTTACTTATTTAGCCCTACTTTCTGTAGCGGATTACTTCGCGCGTCGTTTCGAGGTTGTTCGGTTGTTTTATCCTTTGAGACTTTGACCAGTGCTTTGACACCACTCAATCGATTTCCAACTTCAGTTCAACAACATCCAACGTTGGGTTTTGTTTTCTTTAGAGTGATTGCATAAATCCCCTTACGGTTTTATTCCTGCATATTTGGTTAAAGTGATCTGTCAAAGAGAAGAAAACAAATGTGAAATATGTTCCTGATGAAGTGTCGCCCATCTTCTGAACATGCGATTGCGAATCGTCCATGATTGGTTGTACCAAGCATTCACAATCACATTGAGATTGACTTGAGATCTTAGTGATGTATTCCCCTGTATTCCCCACGCATGCACGGCCACAAGCGGGTACTGCCTACTAACGGATGCATTTTCTGAGCCTGAGGAGCATCCTGTAGTGTATTAAGTTTATGATGTACCGCATCAAGTTCAAGCTTTATATGGTATTGCCAATTGTCAATGAGACAGAAGCTGAATAACAGGGCATAGTACTTCCAGGTCCCAGAGCTGGTCACTCAAGGCTAGCTGAAATTTAAAGGGGTTTATAAACAGTCGGCCTCCATCACCTTCGACCTTGACACATGCATCGAACAAAATCGATTTGGGGCTTGATACTTTCCCCCTAGGGGTGGCAATAGCCTATGCGATGCCCGTTTAGACCCATGTGTGTGTATATGTAGCCCGGATATCGTTTACCACAACCGAGACCTCCGAAGGATGCCGTGTTTTTGTTTTTTTTTTCAACGGGGCTTTATTTGGGTTATTTTATTTATATATTTTTATGTACTTTTTAAAACCTTCGCATTAGGATTTTGCATTACATTTGTTTATTTATATTACTCAATTAATTATTCAATAGGCCTATTGATTTATTGGGTGTTTGTTTTTCCGATAGGGCCTACCTATTTTTATTGTCCTTAAGAATTGTGTTTTGTCAGAATTTTGCATACATTTACTCACCTTTCGCTTGTATTTTTCTAAATTAAAACACTTGATTTTGAGACAACACCTAAATTATGATTTTTACCATTAAGGTTCTTAGCAACAAACTTGTCCAGAGGTCAATCGAAGAGGATATTTTTAATGAAGTGTGGAGTTAAGTATAATAACCAAGTAAGACCTATCGTTATCGGGAGAGATAGGGGCACCCAAGGTCATGGAATAAGCAATAAAGGACCCGCGTTAATCAGTAATCAATACACGCTGATCAAACTCAACGATCGAATACGATTTGTAACATAAGCTCTAACAATAGAATCCAAAGCTTGATTGACCGGGACGTCCCACCCTGTCGGTGACCTTCTGTCAATGCAGTACTAAAGTCTGTCCAGTCATGTATTTGTCTGGAATCAAATCTTAAGACGTGTCCGCCCTGCGCCGGTCGCAGTGAGTGTTTGCGCCAAGCGTAGCATGCAACAAAAGTACTTGAACTCTGCTGAATTGGCCAAACGCGCTACTTACGTTTTTACGTTTATACTTCGACGCTTGTTAGTCTAGGTCAAGGTACTGCTGTGCATAGTAACACACGGAGTCATACTTAAATTTCGGCATGTCAGACGAGTCAATATCAATCTTTTGCGTTTCACATTTTACATCACCCTCATTTCTAGTATGACGACATCTACAATTCAAATCGTGTAGCACTAATCCCGACACGGGATATCTCCAAAATAAGTTGAATACAGACTTAAATATATTTTTCATCAAAGAAACAGATTGCAGGAGATAAGACAAGTACAATTAGGTGCATGATAAATACTGCGGCCATTAGGTTATTTTTCTTAGTGGGTATTGCTTTCCGAGCGCAGTCACGCGGTAGCTACAATCCCAGTATACTCGATACCTGAATACAGTGCTGTGATTGCTACGGCTTTTCAATGCTTATTGGCTTTACGTCGTGCCAATGCACCGATGTCAAAAAACGACGTAGGTTCCCTGTACTAGCGGTGATACGCGGATCAACACAGCATTTTACGACGCGTCTCAGAACTCCGTTTGATCCAGACATGATGTACTTTATTCTGTGTTTCATGTTTAGATGGTCATGAGAGTGTGTGTATCTTCGAGTGTTGGGTCATGTTTATGTGTTGTAATTTGTAAACATGGGTAAATACATATTTCATGACACAACACTTGTCCAAATCCTTATAAAGCCCAATAATAGAAGGCACATGTCTTCTCCCAAAATGTTTTCCATGGAAATGCATTCGCCCATGAAGTTAGTCTACAAAGACAGAAATGTAGAAGATATCAAGACTGAATAAAAAATGACACTTAACTTTGAATTCATCAACACAAATTGTATTTTTTTTTATTGTAACCATCCCCTTATGGTTGCCTGTCCGCCATTGCCTTTTACCGCTATCTGCAATGTGATATCCGAGATCTTACTATACACTAAGTACATAGGAGCTTCGGAGACGTGTAGGTTTAAAGTCCATGGCCCGATCGCTAATAGCCTCGTCCCCAGAAACCCCAGATTTTAACCGTAAGTGGCAACATTTTGGTATCCTGAATAAAGCACTATTTATTTCTCATTTACCCTGTGAAAATCTTAGAGCCAAAGATGTTTGGTTTGGAAGTAATGATCGAAAATGTACCCCAAGTTGGGGTCGACCATATTAATTTACACATACTGTATGGGGCTTACAAATCAACGATTTTTAGCTCTCCATGAAAACGTTTGAAATATCGGCGCGAAACCTTACCGATGGAGTTTTGGGTGAAGCAATTACACGATTAAAACTTCATAGCCTAAATATACTCTGGGCCACCTCCTTTAAGTCATCACTCACTTAAATATAAATTACTCAGCAATTTGTTACAGTTTCATAAAAAATTAATTGGGCACAGGAGATACGCACACCTCGTGTAAACACACAGCTATGGCAGACAGTTGGCCCATACTTTGACATATAACGCATTGTGACACAAGGTTGTTATGTTCCTCTTGGCTATGCAGTCCACTTACGCTTGTGGTTCGATTCTGTCCAACAAATTATTAATCAACAATACTATTTTTTTTCCTTTGATGAATAGCTGCTAGGGTCGAAATGTCAGGCCCACATTCATTTGAGAAAGATTTGGATCTGCACATGCTACGCATGCGGCAACGTTAACGATTCGGCACTTTTAGTGTGGCAGAATCCTAAATTCAACCCTTCATTTGAGATAATCAGTGGTTGGCTACAAAGAGGTGGTGGTGGGGTGTTGCATGTTGGGGGGGGCAAGGGCCGGTTTGGTCATTTCGTGACCCCCATGTCAGATCTGACATATCTGAACCTTAGAATCTGACACAGCCTAATCGGGATATATGCAGGTTAAGGATGGGCGATATCTATTCACCCTAACGTGGCCGAGAGGCAATGAGACAACGAAAACGTTGTACCGGTCCGGAAATGTTTTCGTTGCATCTGGGCTCAACAACTATTTTTTTGTCCGCGCAAATGACTCGCATTGCGCCTCATTGCATCTGGGCCGTCTTACCGGAAAATGACGCTATGTTTCTCGTTGCACCTGGGCCGTCTTCCCGGAAAATGACGCGATGTTTTTTTGTTGCATCTGGCCGCCTTCCGTGAAAATGACGCAGGGTTTTTCGTTGCATCTGGGCCGTTATTGACTGGAAATATGTGGATGCTTTTCACTGCATTTCGGACGGTTTGCCGCAGAAAGGCGCAATGCTTTTCATCAGGCGGGTGACACCTTGTACAAATGCCCATAGACATTTCCGATTTCGATGGTGATAGCACCATTTTCGATAGCTATTTTTTTTTAATTATGCATAAAGCGTATTCATGACGTAAACGGGAGCATGACGTAGCAATAATAGCGCCACGCACACTATGATGTAGCCTAATAGCGCCACTCACGACGCGAACCATAATTATCACAAATTTCATGCAGATCAGTGGGCATAACGCATCCATATTTTCTTGTATGGGCAAATTCCACGGTCACAGTGTGACACATTACAAAATATCACATTTTCACTCACAATGTTCACGATACATTTAAATTTAAACTTCAAACAAGGTTACATCTAATCAACTAGTATAACAACAAACATTTCAGTGAGTTTCAATATTGACAACAGTTTCGTCTTTTAATTAGGAATCATAATGGGGTTCGGTAACAGTGTTACGCCAAAAGGTCCCCATGAATTTCTTACTGGTACATACCAGCAAAAACCCGAGAATTGTCAAAATGCTGTACAATCTTTTGTTTGTATCATGAATATTGGGTATAGTGTGAGGTTTCATGTGATATATTTCAATTAAAATTGGTTGAGGCTTATTAAAATGGCCGTCATAATGCATTCATGTCCGTAACAGTGTTACTAACAGTGTGACAAAGGTTTACACAATATGACAATTAAACTTCCAATTTTCATCAGGCCATTACATGTATAGATACTGTACTGGTGTAGTTCCACTGGGTAGTTTGGTGTACTAACACATTAGAAAACCCCTTTTCTTTATGTTTCTATCATACATGGTCTGAATTAAATTAATAAAACAAAATTAAAAATTGCATTCCCGGTTGTTTGATGGGAAGAAATTCTGGATTAAGTATTGTTATGCATTTTGGTAATTAAGCCTGTTTGAGATTATATGTTCGATTCCAAATTATCTTTTTTAGTACAACACCATGTAATTTGTAAAAACAAAAATTATATATTAATTAAAATTTTTTCATTCGGTAACAGTGTGACATTTTAAAGGGTTACAATAAATTTAATAAACTTGCACAAAGTCAGTTTTTTTTTCCCCAAAAAATACTGTTTGGCAACTATTGCAACAACTTAAAAACATCCTGATACATTCCAATCACTTTGAAGTTTTGTCTACTTTCCATACTTGCCAGCCTATTTGGTTTTTATAAATTAATTAAGATTAAGAACTGAATTGGGCGACTGCATTGTCTAAGAAAGATTTAAAAACATGACCATGTGCGGGCTTAAATTAAAACCTGTGGATTATTGCAAATTGTTATTACTTAATTGAATTTAAGCTCCTGGAAATATGGATCCACTAAGTCAGAAATGTTTTATTGTAGATGGATTTTTTAAGTCCTGAAATTGTTCTACCGGTGAGCATACGTCTCACAATTTTTTTTCTAGGGGGGGCCTAGGAGCAGTTGTACTAACTTGTGTACACATACATTGCCTAAGATACAACGTTGAACTTTGGCCCTGGCAAGTAAAATTTTAATGTTAAGTCTACATGCATACATGTCTTGAAAAATGGGGAATTGGAAGCTCCTTCCAGGAAATTTTGGCCATTTGGCGGGAACCTTGGCCATTTGGAGGGAATTTACACATAAATATAGTGGGAAATATGTGAGAAATGCGACTATCTTTCTGGGAAAATTTTACATTTTTTTTTTTTAATTTCAATATTTGCATAACTTTGTTTTTTTAAATGACACAATGTATAGAACTTGTACAAAAACAAAAAACAAGTTCAAATCTATTTTAGTCCTACTTTGTGAATGACATACCGTTCAAAGGTGGGCGTTATAAACTTATCAGGTACCCAAGGGTTTGGTTTTTAGTTAATGGAGCATTTTGATGAGTTCTGGAAAGTATAGTGTTTCTCTATTGTCTTAAATGCCCCCTGGCACAGACCATTTTTTGTTGTTTCTACATGTATGATTGCACACCTTGCTGGCAGCAGTAGAATTAAAATTGCTCACTTGTGACTAAATGGGGTTGTGGGTCATTATCATGGCAATGGAGATTATGCAAATGATGCCACTTTAACAATCACCATAATCCCTTATTTGCCTAACAAGGCTACCGTCATCCTGAATGAATTTAAGTTAAGACTCGGCCATCAACTTTCTGGCACAGTGCACTTTTAAAAATGGTACTTGGTAAACAAAAACATTGGAAGGGATTTCAGGCTTGAAGCCTGTGTATTTCAATAGGATGCACACTGTACCGACCGTCACCTGGTTACCAATAGAACGTGTGACAAATTCATTTTGATATAAACACAAACTAATACAAATATTCAAACAAACAGCCTGCTGTTGGTAGACATATGAACACTTGTTTTACAAAAAAAGTAATAAGTCCAATGCATTTATTATTTGAAATATCTAAAACATGCATTTTTTCGGTAACATTGTGACTGTTTCACTGTTTGTCCAATTGATTTCCGCTGATGCGGACAAAATTACTAAACCAAAAAACAACTCTTTGAGTTGCTTCAAATGGTCCAAAGTACCTATTATGATATTTTAATAACATCAATTCACATAATTTGGATTGATTTTCATGCTTTTATGTTCCTTATTTTTGACATTTTACCAAAAATCATGTTTATAATCGTTAATAGTTTTACATGGTTACCGATGTCCAAATTGAAAAATAAGTTCAGATCAGGAACTTCAGACTTTCAGCTTTAATTTGATACCTACTTTGTTATCAAACCTCAATTTCCAAATTTGGATTTTTTTCTCTCTCGGTCGTGGATTGCCCTTATTTATTTATTTTATTTACCCTGTTTTTATTGCATTCCAAAAAAAACGCGATTTTCTCGTTCATCTGGGCCGTCTTCCGGGTGAATGGCGCGATGTTTTTCTTTGTCATCTGGCCCGTCTTCCGGAAAATACGCCATGTTTTTTCGTTTGCATTTGGGCCGTCTTCCTTGAACATGACGCGATGTTTTTTCGTTGCATCTGGGCCTTGTTATTTGACTTGTTAACGCTACTTATTCCTGTGCCAGGGAAAACGCCCGAGATGCAATGAAACGCAAACTTTGGCTCTCGTGTCATCTGAGCCGTTACAAATAAAAATAGATTGCCCTTCGTTGCATTTGGGCCGTCGGCCGCAAGGACGACCCGTCCGGTTAGGGGTATGTTCGTCTGTTCAACGACTACACTTTACTCTAAACACAGAAAATGGCGGGTCCCATTTATTGTTTGCACAGAGCACAAAGGAGACTAAGTCATGATCATCGGCTCGGGAGTTCCTAAGCGGAATTCCGGGAAAATTGCGTGTCCCGTGCCAGCCTGCACTGCATTGTTCAAGACGTTTTCATGTTCCTTTATACACGGAAAATGTGTAACAAATGGTATCCCTAAAAGTGTCATTCCAAGTTCACCCGGTTGCAAGGGTTCAAGGTGCAATGACAATTTATGGTACCAGGTGAAGCTAGCCTGATGTTGCTAGCCAAACAAATTACAGTAATTGCCATACAATTTCTGTTCTTCCGGCATATGGGCTTATGATGTTTCGAAGCTTAATTTTCGAGGTAAAACAGAAGCCTATTTTTTTTACTCAGTCCGCCCCCTCACCCTATTACAATCGCTCACACGCGGCAGCCATGCAGATCAGCTCAGACCGCGAGGTAAACCGCAGACTGACCCGAATACCAAAATAGCATATCAATTATTCACTTTGGCAATCCGTTTCTAATATTCGTGTTTGATTTCAAATTTTTTCCTGAATTCCCGAGGTAGGAACTCCGCTTTTTCATAAGTTTATTGACTTATCCGGGCTCCACCTTTAGCCGAGTCTTCGTCCCAGGTCTGTCTTAATCTGAAGCGCGTAGCAGGGGTCCGATTACGAGATAAAAATTCACATGCACCATTTTGATTTTTCCTTGAAAGTTGGCAGAAAAACACCAAATTTTGCATGCACAGGCAAAATTTCACATGCACTGAACCAATTTTACATGCATTTGTGCATGTAAAACCCCTCTAAATCGAGCCCTGCGAGGAAGAGACGTAGGTTTGAAAAAGACTAGCTCTTGGGTCGCGCCGGATGTTGATGCTGTTAGGATTGCATGTCCTCCCCCCCCCCCAACACACACACACACACACACACATATTATACTGGCATGGTTCATGTTGTTTATCGCCGTTGTGAGTAAAAAATGGTGCAAGATAGGCCTATTTCAAAGCGATCATACCATAACGGACCACCTGATAGAAGCTTGATAGATTATGTATGCGATACTCGCTCTTCCGCGTACCGTCCAAGTCTAAATTCTAAACGGGATAAATTCCCAATTAGCTCCAATAAACGGAGCTAAACGGAATTATAAAAACCAAATAGGCCGTTTCAGATATGTCAGATCTGACATGGGGGTCACAAAATGACCAAAGTGGGGCAGGGAGTGTTGGGGATGGAGTTTTGGGAGAAGGGGTGTTGGAAGGGAAGGTGAGGTTTTGGAAGTGTAGATGGGGTGGTTGGAATGGGAAGATGAGGGTAGGAAGGTGTTGGAAAGGATGGATATAGGGTGTTGGGAAGGGAGATGGGTGATGAGGACGAGATGGGATGTTGGAAGGAGAGAATAGGATGTTGGAAGGGTAGAATGGGTTTGGGAGGGGAAGGGTACTACCACAGGCATAGGTTTGTCAACTGATCACAAGGTACATGCTACATCATAATTGAGGACAATCACTTCATTCATCCATAACTGTAAAATCAACCACCTCGGTTCGCAACCTGGAGTTTTTCTTGACTCAACCTTATCCATGAAAACTCATGTGTTTTGATGAGCTTTTTGAAGCTCTGATGTGGAACAGCCATGCAAATTTTGGATGAGTGTATTCCATAGACGTGGTCCATAAACATGAAAAGAGTGATCACCAGCACGGCGGGTAGTGGGGGTATGACCAGTCTAGTAATATCCTGAGAGGAACGTAGAGAGTAGCGACCAGTGTCCATAGATAGGCGAATTGATGTCATCTCTTGGAGATATCTAGGGGCACAGCCATGAGACATGAAACATATGGTGAGCAACTTAAGTAATACGTTCTTTTTTTACTGGAAACCAGTGAAGATCTGTTATATGGAGAAATGTGATTCCCTGCGTTTCAAGCCCAAAATGATACGGACAGCCCGGTTTTGAATGCGTTGAAGCTTTTGCAAGTTAGCGTCTGTTGTACCAACAAGAAGTGAATTTCCATAATCCATTCTGGACAGAACAAGAGAGCTCACCGATGATGGCATGAGTCAATATCCAGGTATCTTCGTATACAAGAATATTCCTTGATTGAAAATTAGTGTATGACCAAAAGAGATATTTTTTTAATTTCCTTGTTGTTTTGTACTTTTTAATTTTTTTATGGTTATTTTCTTGTTTGTAATGCGCCTTGATATTCATTGAGTTGCGCAATATAAGTCTTTGTATGTATGTAGTATGTATGTATTACCTAGGGTCTTCTATTGCATATTACCACTGAACAGGCAGCAGATTAGTAAACTTGATTTAAAGGTGCAACAAGAGATTTCACATATCAAGGTGTCCCTAAAAAAATGAAGTACTGATTTTTGCACTTATGTAAATCTTTTCATCAAAAAATCTCCCCATCCAAAGGAGTCATCTGAGAACCGTTTTGGTACAAATTGTGAAATTTTCTTATTTCGTATCTAGGAGCAAATACCGAAAATTCAGCCTATGTTTTATAATGGAAATAATAAGCAAATCAAAATCACTTGTTTTTCTCTGTTTTTAATACTTGTAGAAATTATTGAGTGTCCTATCTATATGACTTACTATTATGGCACAAATTTGAGAGGAAAAAAGAAAAAAATGCACCTTTAAATTAATGTCCAGATCGAGAATATGTGTAAATACTGCATAACATATTGGATTTTGTTTCTATCTTTACAGACCCATGATGTAACTGAAAGGAAGTTTAGACTGATTGATTGTCTGGCTACTTTAAATTCTACTCCCATGCTCCCTGGTTCTGAGAAGTGAAATGTCATTATGAAAAATGCGCATGACGGCACCACCGGGGTCTCGAATCCCAGTTGCACAACCCGGACAGAAACAAACCTACATGTAATAAAACAAAGAAAAATACCAAGTTCAAAGTGCTCCGACTGCTCAACCTTCTCGTTTGGAAATGATTCAGATGACGTACCAGACCAGTCTGCTTAAGAAATGAACAAAGATGAGCAATATGTTATGAACAGAATCAGCAGCAAGCACTAAGAAAGGGTGTCTGGAAAGTAAGGAATGGGAATGGGATGGTGCGAGATTTCGGTTTCGGGAGCGAAGAGCCCTGGAGCAGAGTGGTCACAATTTGCCCTCTATGGAGGGCTCCTATTCAAGCAAGAAGAATAACCAACATGAAAAATGGTCGAAATGGAAAAGTAAAACACAGCAGATGATGGAATATCGTAGGAAACTGCTCTTCAACAAAGAAACTCATATCACCACAGCAACAATTAAAGCAGCAGCAATATCTCAACAGCACACAACAACACATCTCTAAGCAAAAGCAGCAGAAGCAACAAGTCAAGCCCACTTGCTCCTATCATACAAGATCATACACAAATAAAAATTACCACAGACCACCAAGTCCCAGATGGACTGTATGAAACCCCTGATAATTTCCAGTGGTAGATGATACAGATGGAGAAGCCTGGACGTGAAGCCAAGCCCCCATCTGATGGTAAAGAATGGCAAACCTTTAAGAGCACCACCAGGCAACCACTGAAGCTATTTTGTCAAGGCAAAGTCCAAACAAAGAATTGATCTGGTGATCAAAAGGAACAAAAACCAACAACTCTAAGGAACAGACATCAACAACGCATTCTCAAAGAAAGGTTTTAGTTGTACAAAGAAAGACCACTTCTCAGTCAACCTCAGAGAAGAAAGCTTAGTGATTTCAAAGTGGCAAATGGAACAAGATCGCAAAAGAAAGGAGGACTAAGAAACAAGAGAAACCAAAATCCACAATCCAGAAGCCGACTTAAACTTCGAATATACCGCGAGAGGCATGAACAAAAGGCAGCTCACCATAGAAGGCAAAAGAAATATGAGGACATCAAAAGAAGATAGCCTGATTAGAGGCACTAATAGGCAAAACATCAGGCTTACGTTCCAGCTAATCCAATGCGTAGTGAGGAACTAGTAATTCTGAAGGCACACAAACACAAACACTCCCATAGGCAAAATGCCCAAAATAGTGTTACTAGGCAAAATCAATCAATTATCCCTCACACTCATCAAGAAGATCTCAGTCATTCTCCTAACTCCTGACATACAAGACATCTTACTGTAGAAACAACCAGAATCTGAGTGAGAACCAGTTAAAATGTGAGCACAAACCATTGAAACGGTCCTCAGAGAAAACCAGTTGAAATAACCCCCCTTCAAAACAGCAGCAACCTCAAATCGGAAACCTCAAGTCGCTCCCAGGATGGCTAGCCCACCCCCACTGAATGCAGAGGTGTCATTTTTATGAAGAGAGAGCCACAGAATAGTGAACCTAGCCCAAATGTAGCTCTCTTAGGTTGTCCTAATTGGGGTCGTCAATTTGCTGGCTGATAGGATGCCAAGCAATCAACCTCGGCAAAAAAGGCAGCAACTGCGGCTAAGAAGTAGAAAGACTTACGATATGACAAAGAAACGGACAGAGGGCACCGAAATGGCAGCGTATGTCAACGTGGAGAACACCTGAAAGAAAAAATACCAAAGTATGACCTTTGAAGGACTATATTGTCATTGGCATAAAACTCCCAGATGAGTACTTGCTGGCTCTTGTATTTTATAAAGTGTTTCAAGGGATTTTGAGTGAATTGCTGACATATTAAAGGTGCATGAGAGATGTCACAGAAAACAAGTGTTCCTTAAAAAGGTGAAAATTCTGATTTATTGCACTGATGTGAAGCTTCCTATAGGAGGCAAATAGGAAATGCAGCTACTCTATAGTACAATTCCAATGCTTTTCATAATAAGCATGTGTTTGGATATTGGCTATGCGCCACAGTGTGGAAGGAGCCGTCACGAAATGAACAGTTTTAATGATGAGTTGGCGGATGTCTGAATCTGTGTGCCACCCCCGTGACGGGGTAAAACTGGATTTAAATTTTGGTTTTAGTAGTAAGTAGTAGTAGCTATGTTTTATATTGAAATCTAAGCCTAGAATCACCCTTTTTGTTCCATTCTAAGAGTTTCTTTACGGCAAATGAAAGGGCTAACGATATCTATGAAGGTCTACATATAATCTATTATAAAACCCTATGTAGCATAAAAATTGGGCGTCTTGAAATCTCTCATTATACCTTTAATGCAATATTGTCCGTTCACAAGGAAAATGTTACATCCCACCTGAAAAAGCTCATTTTTACAAGCTGACTTCCACTAAAGAACGGAGTGGGATTGTTTAGGATACAAATTTTCTCTCAATGCCCTGAAATCAGTTGTAAAACATCTACCGAAAATATTTTTTAGAAGGTTTATATTTGGACCAAACTAGTCAAAAAACAAAGAACCCATAAACTATGTTTTGAACTGGTTGCTATCATGAATCGTCTCATAGAAAAGCTGCTTTGATTTTTACTGGAGTGCACAATAGAAATTTAATTCATCTCTATGATTTATGGACATAACGATTGGCATATTTTGGCTTGTTCCATTAAGGTGTGATCTAATCCATTGGGAAGCATTCCAAATAGCAAAAAAAACAGGTAAAAAACCTAGAAATTTCTGTGGGTCTCTCTTTAATGTTTTTAAAATGTTCATCGCAAACACATTGGTTGAGAACACTCTTATCAATATAAGTAGATATCTGTTGCATTGAAATATGCTACAACAAAAGTACATAACTTTTCAAAGCATGATAAATTACCCATTACCAAAAGTTTAAACAATTGTCGAGCCAACAAAAAAAATTTTGGTTTGTTATATTGCCGGTGTTGTGAAGAAAAATATTGGTAGTCACTTTTCTGAAGGACCTCAGGGTGATTGATTGTACATGCAAAAAAAATGATAAGCTTCAACACATCAGGGGAGTGTATAAGTTCAAAGTTGATACTGTAATGTCAGTTGGCTTATAGACACATTGAGAGGCTTCAATATTGCTAAACTTGTACATATTTTGCTATTTTATCCATTTTATACATTACGAAAGGATCCAACTAGTGCATTTTTTGTGCTCAAAAAGCCATCAGACACCCTTACACATTAAAAATTCGGTGCGCCCATGCCTAGTACGGGTCCCACGGCTAGCATCGGTACGCCCATCACTATAGCCACTGGCATCCATGATCCTTGCTCTTTTTGTTCTCAGTTCGGGGCACCATGTTGAATTTGTATTCGGGATATTGTACATTAATTTTTCCACATTATCGTCCTATTTATTGGAGACATAATTTATATATCGCATCTGGAGGCATGTTTTGTTACAATTACTGTTCATCGGAGCTTTGGTGGAGACGTGTTGTTGATTGATGTTTTGTGAAGATTTTTTTGTGCTCAAAAAGCCATCAGAACACCACTACTGCCTGCCACATTAAAAAGTTCGGTGCGCCCACGCCTAAGCAGCGGTCACACGCTAGGCATCGGTACGCCCCAACCATATGAAGTCACTGGGAACCCAGAATCCTTTGCTCATTTTTGTACCTTCCCAAGGTCCACTTGCGGTGGTGGGAACGGCAGGCTGAGGGTTACTAGTTGGACATTCGTAAGTATCACATGGATTAAAATAGAATAACTTCACAATTTTGGGGAGTATACTTCTATTGCATCCATTTTATTACAGTACGAAATGTTCCAACTAGTGCATGACTGCCACACGGTCACTAGGTGGAGGGGAAGTTGAGCCGGTAGTCTCAGTAGTAGCGGGGTTGTCGCCATGTGTTCTTTTAATGGAAGCTTTAATAAAGTTTGCCCACATTTAGTATATTGCCATAATTTACCATCAATACATGATAGTATATCATAAAATACATCAATTATCCAAGGGTAACAGTAAGTAATAACGCAATCCTCCCATTATGGCATATTATAAGGAGCCATGGAATCCCTCCTCTTACTCTGACTGCTTTGCTGTCGGGAGGTTTGGCCCCCCACGGTTGGGTACTAGTAAGGACGTCCTTCATATAAATATTTTGGAACGTAGTAGGCGTCCTCATCCTGCTGCTTCCATAATAGCAGAAAGTTCAATCCTAAGTGAAAAGCCCAAGATGTGCCTTACTTCTTATCTTCATGAAGCATGAGGGTTAAGGGGGATGTTACTGTCCAGTGACAAGGCTTTCACTTTTTTAAAGGCACAGAGATGAGGAAGTTGGACCAGCGTGATAATGGTTGTTTTGTTGCAGGTTTGAAAGGTTTTATTTCACCGATTTTATACCTCGGCATACAGTTCTTCCAGAGCTTCCTAGCGTTATTGGTGATCCTGAGATAACACATCCGTGTCAAGTGAGAGCAACTTCGGAGATTTTTTTTTTTTTTTTTTTTTACCTCATCTCTACATTCTTCAAGAAAATCTAAGGGATTCCTCATTTTCTGACCAACTTTTTCTCACTACCTTTAAAACCAGCAGCAAAGCAAACCTTATCACGCTGGGTCAATTTCCTCGATCATCTCTGACGCTTTTTTTAAGTGAAAGCCTCGTCAATGGTCAGTAACATTGCCTTTTAACCCGCATGCTTATGACATTTGATCGTAGGCAACATCTCGGGTTTTCACTTAGGAACGTTAATCATTACTGATCTGGGGAAGCATGGTAGCAGCAGGATGGAGGATGCATACATCGTTCCAGAAAGTTTGTATGAAAAGGACGTCCTTACTAGTTTAAAATTGTGATGCCAAAACCAATCATGTCAGCAAGAGCCAGAGTAGAGGAGGGATGCGAAGCATCATTACCATTATGATCATAAGGTGAGGAAATGCCGGTATATATTTATACAATTGTTATGCTTCGACATAGAGGTGCTATAGGCTATCATGATATATGTATTATGGATGTACATTGGGAAAATATTTCAGCTTCCATAGAATGCACATGGCGTGAAACCCCTAGCAACTGAGACAGACGGCTCCACTTCCTCCACCTAGTGCCCAGTGTGGCCGTCATGCACTAGTTGGATCATTTAGTTAATGATAAAAGGATAAAATAGAATATACTCACCAAAATTGTGAGATTGTTATATTTTATACATGTATACTACGATGATCCAACTAGTAAACCCTCATCCAGGCCCTTCCCCGCAAGTGGACCCTTGGGGAAGGTACAAAAAAAAATGAGCAAAGTAATCATGGATGCCAGATGGCGATAGTGTAATGGGCTTACCGATGCTAGCGTGGGACCTACTAGGCATGGGCGCACCCAAATTTTTAATGTGGCATTAAGGGGGGTCTGATGGGCTTTTTTTTTGAGCAAGAAAATGCACTAGTGGATCATCGTAAGTATACCTGAAAAATAGAACAATCTCACAATTGTGGTGAGTATATTTGATCTTTACCTGTTTGTTCACAGGCCAAGAAATCAAAACGGAAGAAGAAAAAGCATGAGGAACTCTTATGAGCGACTGTGAGAATGCACGAAAAACCCAGGCTACATCAACCAAGGTACGGTATCTTGCTGATCTTCACAGCCAGCCCCTTCGAAAATCCAGGAATATAAACAATGTCCCTGGTGTAGCCGCAAGTTTAATCCTGCCACAGCCGAGAGGCACAATTCCAAAGTGTTAAAGAATATTAAAAGCAGCCTCGCCCGCCCAAAAAAAGAGATAGTTAATGATGTAAACATAGAAAGATACCTCAAATGAACCTGGGTGTGTATGCATGTGTGGAGGTGTATGATGCTTTGCATTGTACATGTAAATGGTTTACAAATATGTGATGTTGGCTGCAGTCTTGCCAATATCTTGTTTGTATATACGGGTACTTTTTTACATGTATCAAAGTATAGAGAGGATGAGCGGTAAATCGGCTTGTTAGTGTTATATTCAACGGAATATGAAATGGGCTCAGTGCACCCATTGATTGCATTCTTTATTCCGTCAGGGATAAAATGTATGATAATAGAATAAAGCGTGATTCAATGGGGTTGAACGGAGCCTGTTTCGTTGTCAAATATAATAAGCTGAGAGTAAATCGCAAATGAAAACCATCGGTCTAGATGATTGAGAATATGTTTGGAGGATATGGTTATAATGACCAGATAATGCATATCCGGTGGACACATTTCTACATGGGGCGTTAAGCCTGAATTGTTTCAAACCATAAGATCAGGGTGAAAGGGAATTTGTGACAAATCTTTGAAGGAGAGGTGTTTTACCAAAAAATTATTCAAATACTAAGCTTAATGTGAGAGGCAGCATTTTTTCAGCAGGTATTTTTTTACGGAAAATGGGTGCCCTTGTTGTCCAATATGGGGTTACACTTGTAAAATTATTTTGAAAAAAAGGAACTATCTTTGCGTGACAACAATCAAAATTGGGGGAGGCTGATATACCCAAAATAAGGGAACTCAATCCCTTCCCTACCCATATGTTGACGTTTGATAAGAGCTCTCTTGGCATTTAGAAATCCGACTGGTGGATTGGAAAAAAGCAATAATTCCTTTTTCAGGAAAAATTTGCCAACATTTCCCAAAATAGGGATCTTGTATGAGCAAAAAGGGAGTTTATAGTGGAAGAAATGGTGGTCATGGATTTATGTTAAGTATCAAGGGATGTTTCATGTGTAATGTATGTACCTTTGGTATTTAGAGAATGACTTTTACCCAAATTTTTATGACAATCTAGTTTTATTTGTTTATATGTAGTACATTTCCTTAAAAAAAAGGAAAAGATTATTTTATGTATCTTGATATTCATACACCTAATATCAGTGTCCAGATGTACTCGTATTGAGAGTGTCTGTACAACTTACAGTTACCGCAAATAAATCGTGGCCAGTGTGGAACACCTGGTACGCATGTAGCAATGCGGTATGTATGGGTGTATTTGCGCAGATCTTTAAATGAGATGCAAGCATGCACGCTGTGTCTTACACTAAATGCTTTATGTTCATGGCAGGTATCTAATATGCTGACCACGATTCTTCTGCAGGGACTGTAGTTATTTGTGTAGAACCGATAAATTAGTGCACAGGGGTATTAGCCAATTGAGATTCTTTCAATTGCCACATGCAACATGATATTTAATGGTAAAGCCTAAAAAGGGGTTTGTTTAACACAAGTAACCCTCAAGTTTTTAGGAAAAAAATTAGATTGGTAAAGTGATCAAATTTGGGAAGTTTGGGTGGTATTTTATTTTTGGGGTGGGGGAAATTTGGGTGTTTTTATAAAAAAAATTATGAAAAAATGCACCAAAAATATCCTAATTTTGCTGCTTCTTGAATCACAAGAAGAGCAACCCCCAAATAAATGTGGAAGAACATCCAAATGACTAGTGCACCAACGGGTCTGGTACTGGTATGCTTCATATTAAAGTGGCAACAAGAGATTTAGCACTATGGGTGTCCCTTAAAAAATCGAAGGTACTGATTTTTGCCCTGATGGAAAGCGTTCCATCAAAAATATATCCCCATCTTAAAGGAAGGATTAAGCCGAGAAATGTTTATTTGGTAACAAAAATTGTGAAATTTTTAATTTCGTATAGGAGCAAATACGAAATTCAGCCTATGTTTTACATTGAAATACAAGCAAATCCATATCGCCTTTTTTCTCTCTTTTAAGACATTTCTGTAGCGAAATACAAAGCAAGAAATCTATTGAGTGTCTAATCTATATGAAATTACTATTATGACACAATATTTGGGTGCCTCAAAATCTCTCGTTGCACCTTTAATGTGGCTTTGTTATAGGTGTGCCAAATTTCTTGGATTGGAGAAATGCGGGCATCAGTTGGACGTCGTGAAAATCACTGGGTAAAGCCAAAATAAGTTTTGACATTGTTACAACTTGCAGTGCACCAGTCCATCCCAATTATGAACTCAAATAACCATTTTTATGTAATTATCTACATATAGTGCTTGCCTTTCACTTTTAGATGGACAGACACATGCTATGTTATTAAATCTTTTCACTAAGTTATTACTAAAAGCTACTAAATTAAATTTCAAGCAAAATTGGTTTTTTAATGAAACAGTCTGTATCCTGCCTGCCTGTACATGTACATATGTCTTATTCAGTCTACTACATGCATAGCATACAAGTTTTTGATGCCACAAATTAATGATTTCTGCATTGTAAATCAAAATCTGAATCATAACAGGGCTTTTTCCTTTGATGCATTGTGTGTAATGATATTGCAGGGTATATCATGTAAGTGGCACAAATAGTTTGCATTTCAATTAAAGTGTACATACTGAAAAACTCGCCGTCCATTGCGGAAAATGCTTTGCTCTGGCACAAGCATGTAAGAAATTAAAGTAGTAACAGCACTTTTTGAGAGCGCCCCCCCAATTTTAAAGAAAATAGAGATTTTTGCACAGTTGTTTTTTGATAATTGTCTAAACTATACTCTGTGAATGGTAATACTAAAAAGTCGTATTTTCAAGAAGTTGATTTTTTAATTAGCATCATGGTTCCTCCATTGTAATAATTAACAGCTGACTGGAATTGCCAAATTTCTGTCGTCCAGGGTGTGAAAATAGTGGCACCTCACGAAAATTACCTCTAACCCCTGACTTGCCTGAACCAAGGGAACAAACAACTAATGGATGAGCAAGAATAGTGTGGGTGGCAACTGCAAATACTTTTTCAAGTACTTCCATTTTTATGATCACGCCTCTTTGTCACAAGTGTGTGTGTATGTACGTAAATAGGTAATTAGGTTTCAAAAGGCTGAACTTTGCTCTACCAACCATTTGTGGGATTGACATGTAACTTCATCCCTAACTGAACTGCGGGTACATGTGTATATCAGTAGTCGGGTAATCACTTGTTGCGCCCTGGCTTTCCATTATTCTATATCAATACCTAGTCTTGTTAGTATTTGGGGGTGGTTTACCAGAGGGTGTTTTGAATCAATCCACAATGCCTTTGTCAATTTGCCTATACTGTACTGTACTAAACACATGGTAGTACTTAGGGATAAAAAAGTATTCAGAAAGTATAAGAACCACAAGACATTTCTGATCATGGTGCAAAATATTCCCTAAGTACTAGCACTTGGTATGCTAAAGGAGTGTAAAAGTCAGTGTTTTTAATGTGTTAAAGGCACTATCAGTGATTTCTAAATCAGAAATAACAAAAACCTCAAAGGCCCGATTTTTGCGTGTAAAGTACAGGTACATGTACCCCATAAAATATATTCTGCAAATGACACAACCAGAAGCAACTAATAAGGACAAAATCGCTTATTTTAGTCCATTAATGTCCATCATGGACACTTCCTTTACTACACATGTTAATTAAATGGATATTCATATCTTTGAACATTGCCGTTTTCTTCCTTTCCTTCCTGGCCATTCCTTCATTGAAAAAAGTAGATTTATGGGAATTATACCAGACGGTATTTCACTTTTTTATATCCCCCTGGCTTGAAAAGCAAGGGGGATTATACCTATCAGTCAAGGCGTCCGGCGTCCAACACATCTTGTGAACTCGATAACATGAGACCCATAAGGGGATGGTGATGTACTTGGTGGGTGGGATCGACTGCCATGCCCTTCATCTGTATTGATTATGGTGCGTGCATCTATGCTAATTTAGTACCTAATTTGCATAATTAAGAGTTAATTTGGGGTATTTTTAAAAACCAAAACTTGTTACAAACTATCTGAAGATCCATAATTCGCTATTTTTGATGAAACTTGATGGAGGGGTGGGAATCGTGGACTCTCGCGCTGATTAGTTTTAAGGTGGGTTGTCCGGGTTTAAAGGGGGTTGTCCGGGTTTAGGGGCGGTCCGGGTTTTAAGAAGGGGCGTTTGTTGGCTTTAAGTGAAGGGGGTTTGTTCCCGTGTTTAGGCGGGGTTTGTCCGGGTTAAGGGGGGTTGTCCGGGTTTAAGGGGGTTTGTCGGGCTTTAGGGGGGTTGTTGGTGTTAAGGTTGGTTGTCTGGTTAAAGGGGGGTGTCCGGGTTTAAAAGGGGGTTGTCCGGGTTAAGGGGGATTGTTGTGTTTTAAGGTGGTTGTCCGGGTTTAAAAAGGGGTTGTCCTGGTTTTAAGGGGGTGGTTGTCTGGGCTTAAGTGTTTGCCGTCGTCAGAGAACCTATCGATTAAATTCGCTTAAATTACATATATTACTTTAGTGTGTATATAACAAATCTTGAAAAACATTAGGGGGGTACGGTACTCATTTTTGAGCTATGAATGGTTTGAAAAGGGCAGTTTCGTCCCAAATTTACTACAGTAAGTCTCTGCGAAAATTAAAATTTTTTGCACTCACATTATGCCCGATTAGTGAAAAAGCGATTCGATAGAATTTTTTAATTTTCACTTGATGTTCAGGGTTTTGATGAGATCTTTTTCGAAAGTAAGAAAAATAGGGGGTGCCGTGATTACTTTTCATATCAATGGCAAAAATGTCAAAAAATACGTCTATTTTGGCACTGGGCGTTGTCACATCCGAGACGCATATGCACAATTTGGTGCTTACCATCGCGTTGATAAAGGCGCGATCTAAACGCTAGTTTTCCGCTTAGCGGCAAGCCCTTCTCTTTGGCCATAACAAAATAGAAATCCGTTACTTCCTGGGTTCGTTCACAGACTATTAAGGGCTTCTTTAAATCATTTTTAAAGCATTGACCAAAATAACATTGTCAAGAAACAATAGTCCTATAAGGGCTTTACCATTAATGTAAAAGTGCGATAGCTTGAAATGCATTGGGGGGGGGGCACTTTTTATTTTGGTTCATACTGAGTGAGTTTTTTAATTTATTGTCGTATAATTGTTTGAGTGTTGGTTCATTAATATGGAATATGGCTATATCTAAATGCATTATTAATCAATTTTATTTTATTCTTATTTATTTCATTTATAGTTCTATGGTTTGTTATTAGTCATAAATCTCCGAAAAATGGTAGGGACTTTTCCTGCACAGGTCGGTTACTGCTTGATGAACTGGATAATTGGTGTATAAAAAAGCGTCCTATATAGCAAACGTAAATTTACATAAGTCCTTTTCGAGTTAAATTAACACAAAGGGGCCAACGGGTTTCCCTAATTTTCAGATACTGGTATAAAAAATTTGGTTAGAATTTATCACAATTGGTTAAGAAAAGGTTGCAGATTCCATAGGGCGGCTGATGGTCTACTAACGAACTGCATGACCTGGGGCTTTCCCCTCTACACACACCCTATACACATACACCCACACCACCCCTACACCACTCCCTTCCCGGTCTATGTCCCTAAGAAACAACCATCTTTGTGGGGTTCTTTGAGAACCAGTAAAGTCTCTGTGGCCAAGAAAATGGTTCTTTGCAGAATCTTAAACTCTAGAACCTTTAATGTATGTTACTAAGCACCCATTTTTTTTCTGTGGATTGTTTTTGACATATTTTTACAGCCTTCCCACATAAGCTAATTAATATTATAGGCCTATCTCTGATATTTCTACGATACGTCGGACTTCATCGGTGCCTGTTGCACGTCGGTCTCTTCGTTTGTTTTAAGTTAGAGACTGTTCAGTCCTTTAATTTCCTGACATTAGCGATTTTTTCTTTTAAGAATTATAGGCCATGTTCTTTCTCCCGCTCAACAAAACATTTTTTATTCTGGCGACGAGAAAGCATGGTCATCTCTGTCTTTTGCGCTTTCACTACACATCGCATTTGTACGCGCTGAACCAACAAGTTGTCCGCGAAATCTGCGTGTGCGCCATACGCAGATTCAAGCAAGGCGCAGTGAAATTTGAAATACTCATGCGCAGTACTGAGCTAAGTTCTCTGACTACGCAAATACCTTAGGGGGCTTGTTGTGGTTTAAAGTGGTTGCCAACAGTTTAAGGGGGTTGTCCCAGGTTTAAGGGGGGTTGTTGGGGTTTAAGGGGATTTTTGGGTTTAGATGGGGGTTTTTTGGGTTTTAAGGGTGTTTGTGGCACATATTTTGGCTTTAAAGGGGTTGTCCGGTTTAAGGGTGTTGTCCAGCTTTAAAAAGGGTTTGTTTTGGGTTTACGGGGGAGTGTTGGGGTTTAAGTGGGTTGGTCGGTTTAAGGGGGTTTGTCCAGTTAAGGGGGTTGTCTGGACTTAATGGGGATTGGTATGGGGTTTAAGGTGGGTTGTCCGTGTTTAAAGGGGTTGTCCGGGTTTAAGGGGGTTGTCCGGGTTTAAGGGGGTTTGGTCTGGGCTTCAGGTGGGCTTGTTGTGGTTTAAGGTGGGTGCACGAGTTTAAGGTGGGTTGTCCAGGTTTAAGGGGTTGTTGGGGTTTAAGGGATTTTTGGGTTCTAGGGGGGTTTTTTTTTTTTCGGTTTAAGTAGGGTGTTTGTGGAAATACGCGTCTGCATGCGCAGACGTGCACCACAGTGCATGCGTGTAGGTGCGTAATTCATGTGCGCGGAACGTTGCCACATTGGTTGTCCGGGTTTAGGTGGGGTTGTCTGGGCTTAAGGGGATTGTTGGGGTTTAATGTGGGTTGCACGAGTTTAGGGGGGTTGTCCGGTTTAAGGGGGGTGTTGGGTTTTAAGGGGATTTTTGGGTTTAATAGGGGTTTTGTGTTTTAAGGGGTTTTGTGGCACATATATACATTTTGTTATGCAAAGAGCCCATATTTGTTTTACTCTCATCACTTTACTCTCTTTGGATGCCCTTGTTTTCACACCCCACCGCTAAAAAAAGCCATAAACCCAGATATCTACCACAAAAATAAAAAAATTTGACCCAATCGGGCCCTTAACATAATAGAGTTTGTAACAAGGAAAAAATGGGATACGGGCAAAATGGGGTAACTTTAGAAACATAACGTGTTAAAAAATAGAAAAATCACAAGGATAATGACATTTGCAGCTGATTAATTTAAAATTGGAAAACTCTGGCTCCCGCCATGGGGATTTAGCGGTTCGAGAACGCGACGGCGACTTGTAAATTTTAGTTTTAATCCCTTTGGTGAAAATTTTCAATCTTTCGGGTGAACACACTAAGTGTCCTTAGACTATATTTTTGTGGATCACATGACCTTGTTGAGTGAAATTTTCCCAGAACTGGTGCATTTGGGATTGACTCAATACACCCTCTGGTGGTAACAAGTATAGCAGTCCACCTAATGGATTTTACTCAGTATCCGGAATAACTTCAGAAATCTGCTTTTTTTTTCAGATGAAGGGTAAAATTTTGTCAAAATATTTTGAATACATATGTATGTACCACCATGTATGTTCCCCTGCCCACACAAATCACAATAGATTTTTACAACGAGGCCAATGAACTATTGTTTGAGTAAATATTATCTTCAATTGTATAAAAAATGCTATTTTTTATACCAAGAGTTTAAGCCTAAGGAATTTGCCTTAAATATATAATTTGAACCACATAGTAATAAAGATATGAAACCTATAACAGAGAGTGGTGGTTGCCATTGTACATAGTGTTTGGTTAATCTCCTGTCAGCTGCTCAGCGTCTATTTTGATTGATTTTTTAGGCCCTTTTTCCCTGGGTTTGCCACCTTTTCTTGCCATCTACACTAAACTGAAATGATCTTGCCTATTAGTTACTAGGCAAGTAAAATACAGAATCAGGAATTGGAGATGATGGTAACCCCATGTCAGACTTTTTATGAACGGTCAATAAATATTAAATTGTTTTATTGTTTTGTAAGATAGTTTTAATTGAAAAGATTTTTTATTGCCATCATTAATTCATGTATTTTTCCTCTTTTGTGGGAACCAATTTTGTTGGTAGAAATTATTAATTTAATTGATTGCATGTTTAAATGACCCCATGGAGCGTCGCCACATAGGAACCTGTGGG